>WAAF01014681.1:1015496-1183828 GCA_013400475.1 Tricholaema leucomelas
AAGCACTTCAGGATTTAAAAGAGTTTTTTTCCCTCTGAAAATAGCTTCAGTTTCATTAAAGTCAACTACTGCTTTTCATCTTCCTGTGCTGTATTTAGGACTTAGAACCCCAAACCTACTCTAAAATGCTAAACCAAATATAATGCTCACCTCACAAGGTTTCTTTGCTTGCTTTCCTTTCAGTTGCATTGCTTTAAAAAGTATTGTAATCAGTGATTTCCTTGACATTGGTGTCTGTGTGGTACTTTTATACCTCAATATGTCTAAAGTGAATGATGTTTGAAGAAAGATGGGGCAGGGAGGGACACACCAAACAGAAAAGCTATCAGACCCACCCAACACATACACCAAATGTAGGTTGAGGACTTACTTTGTAGCTTCCAGTATAAAATTGAATAATCCAGGTGACAAAGGCTGCAGCCACACAGGGACTGGCATTAAGAACCTCAAACTCATTGTTTGCCTCTGGTTGGTACAAAATGGAAAGGTTTATGCATGAACTTCCCTGGACTCTTGAGAGTGAGGCTACAGAAGCTATCTGAGGTCTTTATCAGTGTCTGCAGAAACTGAAGAAGAAATCTTCACTGCACTGTGAAAGATTAGCTGATATGTCATGGACAGAGAGTGCTTGGCACTTGAGCTTGGCTCTGGGCTTTATCTTAGAAACAGCACTGTGCCCTTCATTTGGAGAGAGGAAGAGACACAAACCCACATTTCAGACTTCAGAGCTCTGTCTGCTTCTGAAGTTTCTTGCTCATTTCAGAAATAAACAAGTCAGTGATGCATGTTTTATTTGTTTTTAGCTTTCCTTTCAACACTTTCTTAACTAGGGCAGCTTCCCCCTCCCCCCACAAGGTCTGTGTTGAGATTAGGACTTTGACAAGTGTTGAAATCCTTCTTGCATGGGTCAGTCCTGAAAAGTAGGTGCTTCTTTTCAACAGAATCAACAATTGTAGAGTTTTACAGAATTTCTTTTGTGGAATCTGAGAATCACTTAATATTCTAATGTGGCATGTCATTATTTTTTCTGGCATTGTGGCTGTGTACTTCATTATTCTTTAAGTGCTTGCTTGTTATTTGCTCTTCAAACCTCCAGTAGAAACAGGCTGTTGAATTTCATTTGATGAATAGTAATTACCTCTTGTTTTTTTCTCAGATACAGAGTGTACCTCTGGAAAGTTCTCACATTACCGAATAAATGTCATTCTGAAGTTTATTTAATGGAAACCTCTGCACTAATGCATCAGAATGAGGTTTTCCTTATTCTTGGCTGCTGAATGGTGACACAGATATCTCACTGTGCTGCTTTACCAAGGGTCTGGAGAAAAGGAGGCTGAGGGGGAGCCCTTCTTGCTCTCTACAGCTATCTTGGAGGAGGTTAGAGCATAAAGGAGCCCAGCCTCTTCTCCTTGCTGGACTAAAGGAAATGGATACAAACTGCACCAAGGGAGGTTTAGGCTGAAAGGGTTATCAAACCTTGGAATGGTCTTCCCCGTCCAGTGGGGGAGTCGTCATCCCTGGAAGTGTTTAAATGGTGTGTGGACCTGCTACTTAGGGTTTAGTGATGGTACATGGTTTAGTGATGACCTTGCAGTGTTGGGTCAAAGGTTGGACTGGATGTTCTGTCAGGATCTCTTCCAGGCAGAGCTATTCTGTGGGTTGGATGTAAAGCAGTAACTCCCATCTGCTGAGGATATGTGCTTCCTATCAAACCCATGGGGGCTCAAGTGTGCCATTTTGCTTAGAACCTTTCAGGGACTGTTGTTTTGTTGTCAAGTGAAGGATGCAGAGTGCTTTCCTCTCATTTGAGAGACTTGCTTATATTGATTATAGTCAGCTTCTGGAAGGAATGAGTCTTACTATGCCTCAGATAAAAAGAGGAAGCCTAAGAAAACATTGAAATTGGGTCAGAAGGAAAACGTTGAGATCTTCCTGTGTTAGTGAATCGCATCCTGAATTTGGATTGTGAGTGGTTTGAAGGTAGGGTGCACTTCAAAATTCTAACCACAGCTGATCTTTCTGTTGTGTAGTTAATTGTGCAGTTTTAAAAATCAGTTTCTGAACCTTTAATAAGCAGGTAGATAGTTGTAACATGAGGTACTTCAGCCAAGTCCTGGATGGAAGCCATATAGCTTTCTACATCTACCAACCCAATCCTCAAAACCACAGCAGGTGAAAATGCTGTTAAGAAGCAGAATAAATTTCTATTGATGTGTATTTTAAAAGTTTCATACTAAATTAAAATTGGGTTGTCATCTGAGGGATAACTCTCACTTTATGTGAGCATCACTGGAAATTAAACAGATATTAATTACAGTTGCTGATATGATGGGGCTCTTCTACAAGACATTTCCCCCTTGGGTTCTCTGTTCTTGGTTACTTGGGATTGTGTGAGAAGTAGAACAATTTCTTTTTTTAGCTTTGTCTAGCTGTAGTCAAACCCCACTGAGCTAGAAAAGTGGCACAATCTTTTGTTACAGATTATAAACAGTTTGTGTTTCTTGTGAGCTGTGCATCTGCCTTGTTTGGCACCGGATCAGTAATGACAGGTTATCTTGGGAGAGCTTGTTTTTCAGCAGAACGCTCTTGGACATCAAAGCCTGCCTTGCTTGTTTTTTGAAGGGTTTTCCCTTTGATGGAAGGTATAATCCAAACTGTATGTTTTAAACCAGAGGAAATAACCAACCCAGCACTCCCACTGAATGCCAGTTGTGCATGCAGCGTGTAGGGTCTGAGGAAATGCCGATAGAGTCCATTAGTAGGTTACTGGAATTGTTCTGACAGTTGTGGTTACTGATAATGACTTACAGTAAGGCCTGCCCTTAGTTCATTTGACTTTGTTCCTATGGGTAATATGGAGCAATTATATGGGAGGGTCAATCTATCCAGGAACTTTCTCCACCATGGTTAGAGAGCATCTAGAATCCTCTTTTTGGGGCTGGTGGTGCTGTCCTGGCATCAAATTTGTGCTTACTAAAAGGCAACCAGTTGCTGCGCTTCATTTAGAAGGAAGGAGCTGTTTTCATTTTCAGTTTTTAACTGCATTCTTTGACTAAACTCTATACTGCAGGTTACTGAGAAGACTCTTACTTCATTATAGCTCTGCTTGCAAGGAAGGAGCAGCACTGTTGCTCCCCCTCTTGGGACTCTCAAACACCAGGCACTCTCCCCAGTAGTCTCTCTATGTGCCAAAGAGCTTTCTTGGCTAACTCATCTTTTTGCAGAAACATTTCTTTCCCTCTATTGACAATTCTCAGATGAGTCCATGGAGTTCACTGGAGGTGCAGACTGTAATTTTGAAAGTCCAGGAGAAACAATCTCTTGGTGTTCTCAAGCCTCTGAAGGTGGATCCTTGTGTTCAGGTATCTCCCCACAAAGGGAGGACATCCCTTGGTATTTGCTTCCATTAAATTGTTCTTTCAACTTGAGTTAGAACATGCAGTCTTTTCAGTGGTTGTGGTGCAGATGTAGACTGGTTTACAGATGTTAGACAGCTGCAAAGTAAGTGATTATGCTAGCTTATCTTAAAACCCAATTGCTGGAATTGATAAGCTGTCAAAGTATTTACTTAGCTTTAGTATTTACAAAGCTCAGCAATGTAGCTGGGGGTCCACTTGTTAGTGAATTTGTGTCGTAGCATTGTAGGCTGGAGGGAGCAGATTTCACCAGTTTATTTTTCTGGAAAAACCTTTGGCAGATTCCTCCCTGCAGCAAGAAGCCTGCCTTATTTTTCCCCTCATATGCAAGGTAGATGTCAACCATCTGGAAAGAAATTCAACACTAAATACTGTTGGTTAACTCCTGCCTAGAGCAATGGCTTATGTTCCAGGGCCTTTCATTCTAGGTTTAACAAATTGCTTGCATCGATTATGAAGACAGACTGAGAGTGTTTGGGTTATTCAGTCTGGGGAAGGAGAAGGCTCCCAGAAGACCTTATTGTAGCTTTCCAGTATCCGAAGAAAGCTGGAGAGGGACTTTTTAGGGTGTCAGGTCTAGGCCAAATGAACCAAAATTAAAAGAATTAGAAGTGGGTAGATTCAGATTGGATGTTAGGAAAAAGTTCTTCCCCGCAAGGGTGGTGAGATGCTGGCACAGGTTGACCAGGGAGGTGGTGATCTAGCGTGAGGTGTCCCTGCCCATGCAGGGAGTTTGGATCTGGATGATCTTTGAAGTCCCTTCCAGCCTTGTGTTTAGAGGCCAGGTGATGTTATGCTGTTGTGTCTTTCTTTCTTCCAATTTTGCAACTATTCCTCATTCTTACTGGAAGTGATTACTGAGTGTCAGACTGCCCACTGCAATTAGCTGCAGAAATAAGCTTACTTACCAGGTTAGAGTTTGTAGGTGTGATGTTGTTAATAAGATCATGTTTCCTTAGAGCAAATCTATACATTGACTTGGTGCTTCTGTTCGTGCTGTTTGATCACAGTGGTGTTTTTTTTTTAACAGCAGAAGTGTGAAACATTGCATTTTTTAGCAGCCAAATTAATGCTTTAATTAACATGGGAGGGGAACCCACAGATGACAGCAGTTTATGTTGTTGGACCTTTCTCTGTTTTCAGAATGGTTTCTGTGGGAACTGTTCATCCCTAAAATGTGCACTTCACCTGGTATCTCTGGGTGGGGTCAGCCAGCTCTTGTCATGCTGGAAATGTAAGATGTCTGCTTTATAGGCAAATAAGTTCCCTCTCCTCCCTGTGCTGTTGCATGCTGTGCATTCAGAGCAGGTGCTGCTTCTGCTTTTCAATTTAAAACACAGGAGCAATGTCCTCTAGTATAAATTTCCTCTCTTTGGGTGTCTTATACCTTGAGTGTTTTTTGTCTTGGCAGGCTCTCCTGTTGGGTCTGGGTCAATAAGTAGGCTTCTGCACCAATTGTTGTCTTCATTAGCAGCTGGGGGAGACTGTCCAGATAGCTAAGCAGCTCCAGTGGAATTCAGTCTTTCTTTGACACTACATTGAATCGAGTTTGAGACAAAGTCTCAGATATCTTGTTTGTTAGCACAGTGTGTTCTGCTTTACGCTCTTCTGCTTAAGTTTTTAAAGAGCTTAATGATCCCAAGTTTTTAGATGAAGTACAATGATGACAGGCAGAAAAAAATGAGTTGGAGCTGGGTTTTTTTTTTGTGTGTGTGTGTTCCTTTTCTTTCACTCAGGAAGTTATTATTATGGAAATCACTGACTCAGAAATCTGATTTGCTTCATCAGAATCTGTATTAGAGTATCAGGTATGTTTTGCATGATTTGCATCCCTCTGGAAGCTCTAGGTTGCCTGGTGACCCAGGACTGTGAAAATGTAAAAGATTATTGCAGGCAGTTGGAAGGAGATGAGATTAGTGATTGATTCTGCACTGAGACAAAGAAGAAAATAAAATTTATTCTTTCTGTAATTATTCTTTATGAAAGGAAGAAAATAATTACCAAGTGCTATCTTAGTTTATTCTAAGAGATTTTCTCCTAGTCCTCTGAAATTACTCTTGTGATAGTGCCCTTAATTTCATCTAAAGGGCTTAAAGTGAAATGAGTTGTGTACAGTGAGTTTTCCTGCTGTATCTTGTTGCTCTGGCAAGCACTTGCATTGGGTATTGTGCTGCTAAGACAGCATCAGAATCTGTGGATATGGCCGCAGCCCTGTCCTCACCTAAGCAGTCATCTCCATTACTGAATTGTAACTACTGGCATAGAGATGTGCTCTAAAAACCCAAAGAACATAAAATGCTGTGTTTAGATGTAAAATCTTGATGTGACCATAGAATCACAGAGTGTTAGGAGTTGGAAGTGACTTGGAAAGGTCATTCAGTCCAATCCTGCTGCCAGAGCAGGAGCACCTAGAGCAGGTCACAAAGGAACTCATCCAGGCAGGATTTGATTGTCTCCAGTGAAGGAGACGCCACAGCCTCTCTGGGCACCCTGCTCCAGGGTTTTGTCACCTTCACAGTGAAAATGTTTTTCCTTCTGTTCCTGTAGAACTTCCTCTGTTCCAGTTTGCACTCACTGCCCCTTGTCCTGTCATTGGACATCCCTGAGCAGAGCCTGGCTCTGTCCTCCTCACACTGCCCTTCATATCTTTATAAACATGAATGAGGTCCCCCTTCATCCTCCTCTGCTCCAAGCTAAAGAGCCCCAGCTCCCTCAGCCTTTCCTCACAGGAGAGATGTTCCACTCCCTTCAGCATCTTTGTGGCTCTGCACTTGACTCTTTTGGCAGTTCCCTGAGGTCCTTCTTGAACTGAGGGACCCAGAACTGGACACAATATTCCAAATGTGGACTCAGCAGGACATAGCAGAGGGGGAGAAGAGCCTGTATCGACCTACCTACCACAGCCCTTCTAATTAATACACCTCAGGAAATGATGGGCAGGTTTCTTTGCTATCCTAGAGACATATTTCACTGGGTTTTTTTTTTTCTCTTTGGATTAATTTACCTGTCTGCATATTTAAGTGACAAACTGCACAATCTTTTCTGGAGACAGCAGTTGCACAGAGGCCTGATGAGTTCGTATGCATGACTTCTGCTGCTGGATTTGTGCCATTTATTGCAGTAGGTGATTGCCTCAGCATCTTTCTGTGTATCTTTGGTATAGTATTTTGAAGTGGCTTTGTCAAAATGCCATCTGTCTTGACAGGTGAAAATGCACAGCTACTGAAACAGATGGCAAATGAGATTAATACTGCCCAGCACCATTGTTTGCTTGCTTTGGGTGTTCATGAGGTAATGCCCACTGGGTTCTTGTCTTGCTTGGAAAGCAGAAGAACAAAGTCAAGGATTTTTTTTTTTTTTAATAGCCTCTTTTTGTACTGTTTGAATATGTAGTTAAGCAAAATTACCTCTTTTGGTGTTCCTGAGAGAGTGAGTGTTGTTCAGCCTGGAGAAGAGAAAGCTCTGGAGAGACCTCATAGCAGCCTTCCAGTATCTGGAGGGGACTACAGGAGAGCTAGTCCTGTTTATTAGGACTTGTGTTGACAGGACAAGAGGGAAAGGTTTTAAACTGGAGCAGAGTAGGTAAAGATTGGACATACGCAAGAAGTTTTTTACTATGAAGGTGGTGAGACACTGGAACAGGTTGCCCAGAGAAGCTGTAGATGTATCATCCCTGGAAGTGTTCAAGACCCAGCTGGGAGCTGTCCCTTCCCGTGATAGAGGGGCTGGAACTAGATGACCTTTAAGGTCCCTTCCAACTCAAGCCATTCTGTGATTCTGTACTTTAATCTATCAAACAGTTGCAGTGAGCGTTACTCATAATGGTGAGAGCAGCTTCTATTTGTGTAAACCAGGTTATTAATAGCCAGAGATCTGCAGGCTTCCCTTGGGTCCCTGAGCCCTGTTGTACTTCATGTTCCTCATCTTCCTGAAGTCTGGCTGTTATTTTCTGTGGGAAACAACTCAAAGTGAGGACTGCACTCTGTATTTGCCAAGAACTTGGGAAGAGTCTCAGAGATGCTGCATGACTATATGCTGCTGCCTTTAGAAAAGCTTCTGCTTAAACTCAACTTTTGCAGGCACCACTAAAAAGAACTCTTGAGGGATTCTGATGTGCAGATTGGTACCATAAAATATTCCTGCTCACCCTACCTTTACTAAGCTCTCACCAAATGTCATTTCCATTTTCTGCTAGAGTTTGTTCACCTGCTGAAGGTTTCCAAGTAAAGGCATTTGGAATTCCTCTGAGCCATCAAAAATGATGCTTCTTGGGATGAGAAGAACATGCTGGAAGATGTGTTTAGTAAATCAAGGTGCTTGCCAGCTGTTTAAGACTCTAAGAGTTAGTTCAGTCTGCCTCTATCTGTGCATCAGTCATTCTGAAGAACATTAATGTGCAGCTCATCCTTTTAAACAGTTGGGGTGACCTCCACATAAGTTGAGAAGCATTGATCTTGTCACTTCAGATGCCTGTTAAATGCCTTCTGTTGGCATTTACATTTAATGACTGCGTTTGTTGGGATTGACGACTCTTTATTACTGGGTTTATATGTGTTTATGAACTTCTGCCTGTCATCACTTTACAAGTAGCTCTGTTTCTAGGTAGTTTTATAGCCAGTGTAGCCACATGATTTTTATATGTGCATACATACATAAAACCTAAAACATTCTAATTGAATCTGAAGCTTTTAAAGACTTTTTTTGTGGTTATGTCTCTGCTTAAGTAATAAAACCGCTTAACTACAGCTTTCTCTAGCATAAAAAAGCAGTTAGTGTCTCAGCTCCAAACTGGCAAGTCTAATTTTTTGTGCTCTGAAAATCTTGGAGAAATCCTAGTTCAGTTGAGGTCTCCGAATGTGTTCAGCTTTCCTGTCATCTTCAGTTCATCAACATGAAAATACTCTTAATTTCATCAGTTAAATGGAGAAAGAAATGCTAATGCTGGGGATGATTTTTTTTTTTTTTTCCCATAGCAGGATTATTTTTATTTCAATAAGACTGTTCTAGCAATGTTTTATTCCATGGAAGTGGGGCTGCGTCAGGAGAAGTGTGGCCAGCAGGTGGAGGGAGGTGATTCTCCCCCTCTACTTCGCTCTGCTGAGACCCCACCTAGAGTCCTGCATCCAGTTCTTGAGCCGCTATTACAAGAAGGATGTGGAGATGCTGGAAGGGCCATGAGGATGATCAGAGGGCTGGAACAGCTCTGCTGTGAGGACAGACTGAAAGCGTTGGGGCTGTTCAGTCTGGAGAAGAGGAGGCTCCCAGGGGACTTTATTGTGGCCTTTAAGTATCTGAAGGGGACCTACAAAAAAGCTGGGGAGGGACTTTTTAGGCTCTCAGGGAGTGACAGGACTGGAGGGAGTGGAGCAAAGCTGGAGGTGGGGAGGTTCAGCCTAGACGTGAGGAGGAAGTTGTTGAGCATGAGAGTGGTGAGAGGCTGGAGTGGGTTGCCCAGGGAGGTGGTTGAGGCCCCATCCCTGGAGGTGTTTAAGGCCAGGCTGGATGAGGCTGTGGGCAGCCTGCTCTAGGGTAGGGTGTCCCTGGGCATGGCAGGGGGGTTGGAACTAGATGATCCTTGTGGTCCCTTCCAACCCTGACTGATTCTGTGATTCTATGATTCTATGTTTTTGCAACTAACTTATTTCAAGCTGAGCTCATGGTAAGTTAAAAACCCAAATCCACCCTGTTTAAAAGTAGTGCATTCTTGGACTCTGCGCTTGCTTTTCAGGCTGCTTCCCGATGGTTTTGCAGTTTGTGTGATGCATTGCAGAACACGTGGCTGTTAGAGACTATCTGTGTGTGAAAGGCACAGTCTCAGCTGAATTTTGTATCTTTAAGCATCAGCCATTACTGAAATCTTGAGACTGCTTACATCATTTTCTGTAAATAACTGTGGTGGTTTGCTTCTCCACACTGGTGGTAATAAGTACCACATAGTGAATGGAAAAAAGGGTTTATTTGATTCAGCTGATGGCAATTTTTGGAGTCTGGCTTTGTTTTGGGTTCAAAAAGAAGTGTTCCAATGTTTCCCGTGTTTGCCGCCCCAGTTGAGTCCCTCTCAACTTGAAATTGGGCAAAATATTTTTAGTGCTCTGTATACTGGCTCCATATTTCCAGCCACGGACTAGACTGAAATAGCAACCTTCGTGTTTTCACCCCTCTTCACAGACAAAGGAGGACGTTCTGTTAGCATCTCCCCCCCGGAGCATCTTACACACACACGCTGCACAACGTGCTCCTTGGCCGTGCCCCCAGCAGGAGGTGTGTGTGGATCTCCAGAATTTCTGTGGGTAGAAGAAAAGCTTCAAATCAGGCAGCACTGGCTGAGTCGGAGGCAGAACTGTGCTGTGCCAAAGGCTGTTGATGCCTTCCCTTCCTGAGGTGGCAAAACGCTTGGCATGAGGAGGATGGCAGATGAAGATGGTCATGCCCTTTCAGTGCCTTTTCAGCCTTTTAGGTTGGCAGCAGTATATTCTGCTTTAATACTGGAGGCAATACCCAGTACAACATGAAACTTCCTGTTGGGTTGATTTCCATCTTAACCTGCTAACTCACATTGTCTTCTGTTACTGTGCAAGAGATTGTGTCAATCTGCAGGGTCAGCAGAGCAGCTGTAGGGATCCATCATGGTTCCTGCACTGTGGAAATTGGGGCTGTGATCATCTCTTCTGTGTCACTTATATTTGAGGTATAGGTTCATCCAGTGGTTCGAATTGAAAGGGACTTTAAAGATCATCTAGTTCCAGGCTCTCTGCCATGGGCAGGGACACCTTGCGCTAGCCCAGGTTGCTCAAGGTCCTGTCCAGACTGGCCTTGAACACCTCCAGGGAGAGGGCATCCACAACCTCCCTGAGCAACCTGTTCTAGTGTCTCCACACCCTCACTGTAAAGAATTTCTTCCCAGTCTGTCCTACTCACACTTCAATCCATTCCCTCTCATCCTATCACTCCCAGCCCTTGTAAAATGTCCCTCCCCTGCTCAACCTGTAGCCCTCTTCAAGTACTAGAAGGCTGCTACAAGGTCCCTCTGGAGCCTTCTTTTCTTCAGGCTGAACAACCTCAGCTCCCTGAGCCTTAGGGACAGTGCTCCAGCCCTCTGATCATCCTTATGGCCTCCTCTGGACCTGCTCCAGCAGTTCCATGTTCTCCTTATGCACCAGAATTGGATGCAGTTCTCCAGGTGGGGATCTCATGAGAGCAGGGGAATTGTAACAAGGTCCTTTTTTTGTGGGACTTCAGAAGTAGCTGTAAACCTGTGATTAAAACCTGTTTATAAGAATGGAGCACAGAGTAAGAAAAAATGCTCAAGTCATGCACAGGCATGGAAATGTGTAATGAAGGTCTTTCTTTGACAGATGGTGTCTTTTCTCTTTCCCATCAGCATCTCTTCTTACCCAGCTAGTATTACTATAGAAAGAATTTGCTTCCTTAACCACTGTAAAGCGTAAAGGAGCTCTGGAGAAGTGATTTGAGATGTTACTGTTTGGAACCAAATCTCAGCTTTTATTGTTAATTACGTTTTTTGAAGAAGTGGACAGGAATTGCCTAGATTAAAAAGCACTAATTAGGTGCTTCCTTCCCTAATGCTCCTTTCCAAGCTGTCCTGTGCAATAGGATGTCAGGCTCAGTTGACATTAATTAGGCACAAATCACAGAGCCCCTTCCCCTTTATCTCAGAGCTTTATGCGCTCTCCTGAGCATCTGCTCTTGCATAGTTAAGAAATGTTGCTCCGGACTGTGCACCTTCTCCACAGATCCATTATAGATACCAGAGCTGTGTAGTAGCAAAAAAGTGCCAACATCCTGAAGACATTCTGAGTGCAAGTCGGTGAAGGTTTCTATTATGGCAACCATTGATTCAATCTAAAAATCATACTTAGTGCTTGTTGCTTTTTTTAACTTCATTTTCTTTTGTTTTGCAGCTCAGATCGACTGATAGAAGAAACAATAAGGTAGGAATGAACTTATTCATGTTCATTATTTTCTGTACAATCAGCATTTACATCAATCATGTCTAAAAACAGCAGACATTTTATTTATACAAGAGCAGTATTATTACCCATGCCATATTACAATGAAGTGGGGGGGGTTTGGGGTTTCTCTATTCAATGTTAACATAATGGTGTTGCTTAAATATTTCAGTCATCCTAGTTTAGAAAATGTGTGTTTCTGTTTAAAGGTGAATAGCCCCTATGAAAACAAAGGCAGTGATTGAGCAGAGTGTATCTCAGGTTGAGCTGTTGAGGGCTATTTCAGTAGCCAAGCTGCTTCTTTTCACGGTGGCACTCTGCTACAACATGATTTACTGTAATCCATGTATTCAGCACCCTGGCATGCAGATGATAGAGGTGAAGGCTTTTACCACAAGGCCTTGAGAGGTTCTTGCTGTTGTATAGTTATTTGTCAGGGATCTACTGGATAGAGTCCAACGGAGACTTATGAGGGTGGTAAAGGGACTTGAACATGTCTTCTGTAAGAAAGGCTGAGGGAACAGGGGCTGTTTAGTCTGGAGAAGAGAAGGCTGAGGGTGGATCTTATTAATGTCTATAAATATCTGAGGGGTGGGTGTCAAGAGAAAGGTGCCAGACTCTTTTTGGTGGTGCCCAAATAGGACAAGGAACAACGGGTACAAGCTGCAACACAGGAGGTTCCACCTCAACATGAGGAGAAAATTCTTCCTTTGAAGCTGCTAGAGAGCAGACTGCCCAGAGAGGTTGCTGAGACTCCTTCTCTGGATACTCCAGTCTCGAGCACAAATTCAGGCTGGGTGGTGTATGGCTGAGAGCAGCCCTCAATAAAAGGACCTTGGGATCTTGGTTGATGAAAAGCTCAGTGTGAGCCAGCAGTGTGGGTGCAGCCCAGACAGCAACCATGTGCTGGCCTGCAGCAAGACAAGTGTGGCCAGCAGGGCAAAGGAGGGGATTCTGCCCCTTTACTCTGCTCTCCTGGGACTCCATGTGGAGTACTGTGTGCAGTTCTGGAGCCTCCAACACAAGAAGGACATGGAACTGTTTGAGTCCAGAGGTGGCCATGAAGATGCTCAGAGGGCTGCAGCAGCTCTGCTATGAGGACAGGCTACAAGAGTTGGGGCTCTTCAGCCAGGAGAAGAGAAGGCTTCAAGGAGACCTTGTAGTAGCCTTCCAGTATCTCAAATGGGGTCTACAGGAGGGGGACTATTTACAAGGTCTTGTAATGACAGGACAAGGGGTAATGGGTTTAAACTATCAGAGGGGAGATTTAAACTGGGTATTAGGAAGAAGTTCTTTCCAGTGAGGGTGGTGAAAGACTGGCAGAGATTGCCCAGGGAGGTTGTGGATGCTTCCTCCCAGGAGGTGTTCAAGGCCAGGTTGGATGAGGCCTTGAGTGACCTGTTCTAGTGGGAGGTGTCCCAGCCTATGGCAGGAGGTTGGAACTGGATGAGCTTTGAGGTCCCTTCCAGCCTAAACAATTCTGTGACTTTCAAAACTTACCCGGATGGGTTCCTGTGTGACCTGCCCTAGATGGCACAGGGGTTGGACCAAATGATCTCTAGAGGTCCCTTCCAACCCCTAACAGTCTATAATTCTGTGATATTTTGGGGTGTGGGGTGTGTTCTGTGATTTGAATATTTGAGTGATACCTTCTGGAACTGCTCTAGAAATTTTAGAACCACAGAATAATAAATTACCTTTTACCCAATTGCCCTTCCCAATCTTCTACTGAACTCTGGGGTTTTACAAACAAATAATTCAGAGTACCCAACTTAATGGGTTTAAATTTTAGATTATTGCTTTAAAAACAAAACAAAAGGAGGAAGAAAGAAAGCAAGATATGCTTTCAGATAATGCATGTACTGGCATAAGTGAGCAAGAAGAGTAATTAGGGGTGCAGCAAGACTCTGTGTCCATTAAGGGCTGGCTAGCTTAAGTACACACAGTGGGCTCAGGCTAATTAACATGGTGGAAGAATGTGTTAAACCACATCAATGTGCAGTGAGGAACCAGAAGTGATCATTAGAATAATCTGAAAGTGTGGGTATCATTCTCACCACAGCCTCATAGAAGACATTTGCCCAACATAGCACAGTTCCTGTGAGTCTTTGCTTTATTTTGGGTTCTAGTCCTTTCCTGATTAATAGTCCTCTCCTTTCCTGCCACCCTTGCAGCACTATTTTTCGATCTCAGAAACTCAACATTTGTTGTGTCTCTTGTTTGCTGCCACTCTAGTAACCAGAGTATTAAACAGCATATGGTGATTTATTAAGTTTAATATTCTGCAGAATGACTCCTACTGTATCATTTGTGCTCTCCTGAGCCTCATGGCTGTGTGACATCTGAGAAGCTGAGAGAGTGTGTGTGAGATAAGCGAACCTCTGTGTCCATTCGCCTCTGCAGGGGGATGTAGCCATGGCAAGCTGGATCTCAGGTCAGGGCAGCTACCTGATTATACACTCTGGTTCCTCCATCATTTTTGGGCCTACTCAGGAGCTCCACAGTGTCATCAGTAGGTATCCATGGCTGGTTTAAAACTGCTGTGTGTCTCATGGCAGTCCCATGGTTGACTACAGATCAGTTGTCTCTGAAGAGGAGATTTCGTAAATGCTTATAAATATCTAAAGGGCTAGTGCCAGGAGGATGGAGCAAGACTCTTCTCCACTGACAGGACAAGGGACAGAGGACACAAACTGAAACACAGAAGGTTCCATGTAAATGTAAGGGAAAAAAATCCTTCACTTTGAGGGTGGAAGAGCACTAGAACTAGCCACCTGGAGAGGTTTGGAAGCTGGCTCCTCTGCAGACATTCTAACCCCCCTGGACATGTTGTGTAGGTGAGCCTGCTCTAGCAGGTGGGTTGGACTCGGTGATCTTCAGGGGTCCCTTCCAACCTCTACCATTCCATGATTGTGTGAAGTGACTGCTTCTCATACAGTAATCCCTGCTGCATGGCTTGGGCTTTGGTGCTGCTTGCTGAAGGCATTCTTTCTGTGGATGGGTGGACTTAGAGAGGTTGGATTTCAGCTCTTCACATTGCACCATTTGTTACTTGTAGTAAATGACCTTTTTTATTGAAGTGGTTGCCAAAAAATGCTCTAAATTTCTCTTTGTAGTAAGAGAGCCTGATTAGTAACTACATTGAGCAGGAAATGTGATTTAATTTATGTCATCTTAATTCAATTCCAGCTCTGTTGTAAGCAGGGTGAATCTTCTGTTGACTCTCTCTTGTCATCCCCAGTAATTGCAAGTATTCAGGAATGATATTAATTGCTGGTAAACCCTGCTGCATTTTAAGTGATTCTTCCAGATGGAAATTTACCCAGCTTCTGATTATAAATTGCTTTTATCTGTTGTAAACCAAGTGAAAGGGGAAATTGTGCAGGGGGAGCTGCTTGAATGCAAATTTCTTGAGTGAAGTGAGATGTAATTAGCTTATTCTGGCTACTGATAGAGCTCTGGCTTCAAGGTTTACATCTGCTGTAGTTCATTACTCATTATTTGGGTGTAATTCAGGAAGCAAAGAAATAGTTTCTGTTTTTTTTAGGGGTAGTTATGAATTCTGAATACTGGAAAGCATTTTTCTGTACATGTAGATGTTTTTGGTGACAAGCTGCCTACCAGTGACCTCAGTGCCAGGGTCTCCACAGGAGCTCAGTGTCCAGTTCTGGTGTCATCATAAAGACATCCAACTGCTGGAGTGGGTGCAGGGGAAGGCAGAAAGATGATCAGAGGACTGGAGCACCTTTCTTATGGGGCAGGCTGAGAGAGTTGGGGCTATTTGGCCTGGAGGAAAGAGGCTCCAGAGAGACCTTAGAGTCTAGTAGCTGAAAAGGGCCTACAAGAATGCTGGGAGGGGGACTTTTTACAAGGTTTTGTAGTGATAGAATGCAAAGGAATGGATTGAAGGCTTGAGGAAGGCAGGTTTAGATTGGAGATTAGGAAGAAGTTCTTTACAGTGAGGGTGGTAAGACACAGGAAACAGGTTGTCCAGGGAGGATGTGGATGCCCCCTCCTGGAGGTGTTCAAGGCCAGATTGGATGAAACTTTGAGCATCCTGGGCTAGTGCAAGGTGTCACTGCCCATGGCAGGGGGCTTGGAGCTAGGTGATCTTTAAGGTCCTCTCCAAGCCAAACCATTCTATGAATCTATGATAGCAAAACCTTCACTCTGACTTTCTGTAGAGCAATGAAGATGTTGAAATGGTGAATGGTGAATGGGTGGTAAGACACTGGAACGGGTTGCCCAGGGAGGTTGTGGATGCTTCCTCCCTGGAGGTATTTAAAGCCAGGCTGGATGAGGCCTTGAGCAACCTGCTCTAGTGGGAGGTGTCCCTGCCTATGGCAGGGGGTTGGAGCTGGATGATCCTTGAGGTCCCTTCCAACCTAAACCATTCTATGATTCTGTGAAATACTGGAATGTGTCCAGAGAAGGGACAGCTGGTGAGAGGCCTGGAACACAGCCCTGTGAGGAGAGGCTGAGGGAGCTGGGGGTGTGCAGCCTGCAGCAGAGGAGGCTCAGGGCNCCTTGATTCTATGATTCTGTGAACTCTTCCTGCCTGAGGTCACTCCACAGGAGGAAGGTGAGGGAGGGTACCTGTGCCCCTAAGCTGAAGCAGTGCTTTACCTGAAGAGATGAGTGGGGCTGTTCACTCCAGGTGTTTTGTTAGTACTAAACTTCTAATCAATCTTTAAATGAAATGACGTGAGTTGGGTTCTTACTGCAGCAGATTTCTTTGCAGAAAAGAGTGGGATGTGCTACTTTGTACTGCAGTTCTTTTGGAACAGTGTTGGCTCCTCTTGGCCAGATTTAAACATAAGCAGAGATTTGTGTTTAATATGTTTGATGTTCTCGGGTTTTCATTTTCAAACATTAACACTTCTCCAAAATAGCAAACCATTTATTTCTTGTTTTCCAACAACTTAGACTTTTAGGTTGGCTCAGTTTGAGTTATTTCTTTCTTTTTTTTTTTTTTTTTTTACAGTTTTACTTGTGCAGTGTGAGAAGTTCTTAGGGTTTTATTGTAATGTTGTTCCTGATGCCTGTTCAGGCTGATTGTATATTGGCAGATCAGACTGCTCCACTGAAGCCAAACTAAAACCATAGGTTTAATTAACAAAGAAATCATCTACAGATGTACTTAATGTATTTCTTTAAGTTATTAGGATTTAATAAAAGGGAAAAATTCACTTGCATTGAATCTTGGCAGACTGGAGAGAAATGAGCTAGATTTTAAGTCTTGGCTCTTTTCAGAAGAGACTTGCTGGAGTGTTAAGGCAAAATCATTTCTGAGGAAATGCTTCTTTTGTTCTCTTCTTAGGCATCACCAAAAGACAGAATAGGCTAAAGTAACTTGAAAGGTGAGGTGTGTGTGTGCATATATACACACATGTACATTTATAGAAGTGAATATATATATGTGTGTTATCACAAAGAATAAATGATGTGGGCAGAATCTTGGCCAATTTAAACCTAGAGCCTGCATTTCTATGCAGAGTCACAGAGTCCGTTCCCTTAATCATAGGTGTTGTCATGAATTCAAATGAGCCAGTGTGATTCATGGAGTACAAAATGAAGCAGGAGTTCCAGGCATACATTAATTATTTGATTCTTTAAAAACATGGCTTCTTCCTTTACAGCTTTGTTCTAGTTCTTCATCAGTGTTTTGACTGAGCTGTCTCAGTGGATGAAGCAAGGAGTTGGTTTTTTTGGTGTATTTCAGCTGCTGATCCTGTCTATCTATATGGCTGCAGTGTGGGGTGAAAACACCTCATAGCTTCAGGTAAAAACACTTTGCCCACAGGTCAAGCAGCATTAGAAAGTGTATCTCTGCAGCTTAGACCTGACTTGACTGATAATGGCTGGGAGTGTTTTACTCTGTACTTTTTCATGCCCGTGAAAACTGCACACCATATACAAGTATTGGTGCTCTTTGGAGGAGCATCCCCATAGCACTACTGAACATTCAAGCACAAACCTGAAGTGGAAAGGGAAGTTTTGAGGAAATAGGGAGGGAAGAGCAGGAATTTGAGCTGATAATGATGATTTGTGGAAGGGATGGGTGGGCTGCTTGATGCATGTGACCTTGTTGGCATCTCCAGTATTGGGCTGTATGCCTCAGTCCCTGGGATAGCAGAGACAGTGCTCTTCTAGCTGCTGGTTCTGCTCAAGGAGTCCATCCCTGAGTCCTTGGCTCTGTCTGGCTCTGTGCTTTGGGTTTATGTGCTGGGGTTTAGTAAACAGCTTGAAATTACTTATTTTGTTCTTGCGGTGCAGGACCTGCTTTTTGCATGCTGACCTTGTGCTCTGCTTGTGGCCAAGAGTTGCCCTGCCCTTGGTTTAAAAGGCAGATTGGTTTGGGCTGCTTTTATCCATGGTCTGGCTGGGGTTGGAGCTGAGGGGGGAGAGGTGGAAGCTGCAGAAGGGCAGACATGGTGACAGTGCTGGGCTAGACTGGCTTAAGTCTTTTTTTCTGGTAAACCCACTCAGCTCAAGGTCTTGCCAAGGGAGGTTGCTTAACCTGTCCTCACTGGTGGGGTTATTGAGCCTGAAGAAGAGAAGGATGCAGGGAGACCTTATAACTGCCTTCAGGTACCTGCTGTGGGCTAGAGAAGAAGGTGGGGGAGGGACCTTTCACAAGAGCTTGTTGTGACAGCATGGGGAGCTGCAAGAGGGGAGATTTAGACTGGAGATTAGGAAGAAATTCTTTACAGTGAGGGAAGTGAGACACTGGCACAGGTTGCCCAGAGAGGTTGTGGATGTTCTCTCCTTGGAGGTGTCCAAGGCCAGATTGGGTGAGCAATGTGGTCGAGTGGGAGATGTCTCTGCCTGTGGCAGAGGGTTGGAACTAGGTGATCTTTAAAGTCTCTTTCAACCTAAACCTTTCTGTGAATCCTTATATGGCTGTGATTTTGGGCTTACCTAGCTGAGATTTGTCCATCAGTGCAGCAGTCTTTAACGTTGTACTTCAGCAGTGCTCTCATGTTAAATACAGAGAGCAGAATACCATCTGGCCTCAGAAACTTGGTTCACACCCAACTCGGAGTTCAAGCCAGTGCTGCACTGAGAATAGTCCATGCTAGTCTCCAAATGAAACATGAAATCAAGGTCATCTTGATTCCAGTAAGAAGCAGTCAACCTTTTATTGGAAGTGGTGTCTGGAAGTTTCAGGACCTAAGAAAAAGGTATTCCTCATCTGGAGAGGTGGTGGCATGGAGTAACTAAACAGGGCCAATACTGTGAATGGGAAGAACAGGATTATTTTTTCTGGAATGCCTTTGCCAGTGAAGAAATGGCAACAGTAGTCAATGAACATATGTTAGGGACGGGAATGAAACCAAAAGTGTCTAATGCAGGATATGAGAAAGCTGCAGTGCTTAAGACTGTACAAGACCAAGCAGTGGAGCTGTGTGTTTTCTGGTGTGGTTTGTGTTTTGAGGAGTCAAGTTAGAAAGAAGAGTGCTTTTTGCTTGAATTTTGACATGGTAGCTGCAATCCAGTTACACTCTCATTCTTGGATATTACAATTACACTTTATTACCAGACCATATCATATTTTGAATGGTAATCACTCCATTTATTTTAATCTTCAAAGCTCTTCACTCAAACCCAGTTCATTGAGCTAAAATTTCTTTTCAGAACACTGGATAAAAGAAATGCGGAAGGTTCCAGTCTTGTAATATCTGTACTTAAACAGCTTCACCCTGCCTTTTTTATATGAAATGGGCAGTTTCACTCCTCAGATGTTAAAGCAGGAACCTTGTGTTCCATGATAATCTGTAATAATTATTTCCAAAGGCATTTTGGAGGTGTCTCAGGAGGACTTTCTACCCTGGCAGTCAGCTTGTATTTTCACTTCTGTAAATTAATGGATGCCTTAATGAGTCACTGGATGCATCTCATGAAAACATGTGGCTTAATTCAGGAGTGCTTTGAGCAATGGTGTATTAAAACTTCATCTGGAGAAGTAACAAGTCAGTGTGGGGGTGTCAGGTAAGAAGCTGTAGGTTACTGAGCAACCTTTCTTCTCTACAGCTGGGAAAGCTTATTTTTTTTTCCCTCCAACTTGGTTCCTGCTGATTCACAGAATTACAGAATTAATCAGGTTGGAAAAGATCTTTGAGATCATTGAGTCCAACCTAGCACCCAACACCATCTAATCAACTAAACCATGGCACAAAGTGCCACATCCAGTCTCTTTGTGACCACTTCCAGGGACTCCACCACCTCCCTAGGAAGCCCATTCACATGCCAATCACTCTTCTTGCTAAAAACTTTTTCCTAACATCCAGTCCAAACCTCCCTGGTGCAGCTTGAGACTGTGTGTCCTCATTCTGATTTCCTGAGTGCTCTTCTCAATAGCAGATGTAATGTCATTGTGAGTTTTAATTTCAGAGGCTCCAATACCTGTGTGCTGAGTATCATCTGCTAAATGCTCTGTTTTAGAATCATAGAACCAACCAGGTTGGAAGAGACCTCCAAGATCATCCAGTCCAACCTATCATCCAGCCCTATCCAGTCAACTAGAACATGGCACTAAGTGCCTCATCCAGGCTTTGCTTCAGCACATTCAGGCACCTCCCTGGACAGCCCATTCCAATGCCAATCACTCTCTCTGGCAACAACTTCCTCCTAACATCCAGCCTATACCTCCTCTGGCACAACTTGAGACTGTGTCTCCTTGTTCTGTTGCTAGTTGCTTGACAGAAGAGACCAGCCCTACCCAGCTACAGCCTCCCTTCAGGTGGTTGTAGACAGCAGTGAGGTCACCCCTGAGCCTCCTCTTCTGCAGGCTGCACACCCCCAGCTCCCTCAGTCTCTCCTCACAGGGCTGTGTTCCAGGCCCCTCACCAGCTTCGTTGCCCTTCTCTGGACACCTTTCAGTATCTCAAGATCTCTCTTGAATTGTGGAGCCCAGAACTGGACACAGTACTCAAGGTGTGGCCTGACCAGTGTTGAGTACAGGGGAAGAATAACCTCCCTTGTCCTGCTGGCCACACTGTTTCTGATACAGGCCAGGATGCCATTGGCCATGTACTGCCCCATTTCTGTTAACATCTCTTAGATGCTTTTCTTTCTGTACTTGTGCTTAGGTGGGCAATGATTTGATTCTCCATTCCTTCTCCCATCTCATTTTCACCTTCATTTCTTCTAATTTTAGTCTTTAAGGCTTTATGTAAAGTGCAGTGTCCAGTTGATATTGCAGAACTTGAGAATAATATTGGCCTTGCACAGTGTGCTTCAGTGATTGGTATCCACCTCCTTTTACAAATCATACTCAGGTTAGTTGTGAGTTCTGTGTACAGGCACTGACTGTGAGCAAGCATAAAATGCTCTGGAAAATTCAAATGTCTCTATTGGGCAAAAGAAGCATTTTGCATTTCCCTGTTTGTTCTCCTCTGAAATTACAGCTTTAGTTCACTTTTCTTGTATTTATATCTGTTGCGCTTAGTGCCATGATTTAGTTAATTAGAAGATGTTAGGTGATAGGTTGGACTTGATGATCTCAAAGGTCTTTTCCAACCTGGTGGATTCTGTGTTGTGGTGTTCCACTTAAGTGTTCTGAAGGACAAAAGTTTCCCTCACAAACTTGTCCGAGAACTTACTTTAGTCATTGTTATTCACATAGGTACAGTCAACAGCAGTATAGGTGACAATTTCTGAGTTACCACCTGGCCAGGTTGTATTTCTGGCTGTCTTTGTTTATTTTTAAATGCATGCTGGCCCAGGAGGAGCAGTATTTGTCATCCTGTTCTTTCTTAAGCACCATATCTCCAGAGCCTAAACTTTTATGTTCCCTTAGTCTGGATGCAAATGGGTCTGTGCAGTTTGCCTTGACAAAGTTACTGCATTTGAAGTAGCTACAGGAAGTATTAACCTGGGACTGCAGATAGTAACCTACTGTTTCATTTTCTGACTCTTTGGTTTATGAGATGGTGAGAAACTTAAGGTAGAGACACATTTTTGTCAGCTAAGTAGTTCTTTAAAGCTTTCATTTTCATGTCTCCTTTTTAAAAGCACTGTTATGTTTTCCAGCTTCCTGAATGGATTAAATGGGGAATTGTGGTTGATATTGACCTGTATTGAGGAGTTGTATTTGGATGAGGTACATACAGCTTGGTAAAGGTACAGACTATGAGAACTTAGATGCCCATGGATGATTCTTAATTAGGACCAAAGCTCAAAAATCTGTTTTATCTGTGCTGTGGTGGAAACATCATTCGATTGGATTTCATTTGGGACAAACTCCCTCAGCTTCACCTTATGAAGACAGTCAGGTTGGGCTTGCTGAGAAGAGACATTAATGCAAAAGACTCTGCATCTGGAGTCAGGGGGACAGTATTAATCCTGCATCAGAGCAAGCAGATCCCAACACTTCACTGTATTTGTCTTCAAAGACCTGGTGACTCTTTGTCCCATCTTGGTTGTCCAGAAACCTGTGTCAAACTGCTTCTTCTCAACCAGCACATTCACTTTGCAATTTGATTTTTTTAATAGTGAGTCAGCTCTTGTTTGCTTGATACTTCATCTTATCCTGATGGCAGACAAGAAATTTCATATGGTCTCTAACGTGAAAGTAAGCATGGGGCTTCTGTGACTGAATAAACTTAAACCAGAGGAGTACCTTTAGATTTGCTTGTAATGTAGAACCATTTTTCATTGGAGCTAAGGTAGATCTTGCAGTAGACAGAGTTTTGGCGTTCAGTGTTTTCAGATGCTGATGGCTTATAACAAAAGAGAAACCATTTAAGTGTAAAGGCTAAAGATTAATGGGGAAAAAATGGTTTCATTCATGTTGCTTCACCTCATTCATTGTTCTCTAAAGCAGTGTTCCGTGCTTGCTTCCTTCTTGTTTTAGCTGCAGATTATTCTTAGCACCAACAACTTGATCCACTCTTTTCTTTCTCCAGCATCGCCATGGCAACTAAAGAAAATATGACATCCCAGAGAGGGATGTTGAAGTCAATACAAAGCAAGATGAATACCTTGGCTAGTATCCTTTCCTAAAAATTTGTGCTGCCACTGCAGAAGAGGAGGTGCAGTGCAGTTTTTCACTCTGTCATTTGGGGATCAAAATGCTTTTTGCTGTCAGTGCTCTATAACTTGTACGGTGCTGCCAGTAGTGGCAAAGAGAGACCATTTTTAACCAGCCTCACTTGGTAATCTGACTGAAGCATCTCAGTGATGATGTGCTGAATAAGTTGCTTTTACTCGAATTTGAATGCTGCTTATCAATCATTGTAGCTTAATTTTCAGGTAGACACCTGAAATGACATGACAGATTTTTTAATTCAAGTACAATTTCATTCTGTTTCTTGCTGTTTGCTTTCAAGACTCTCTAGAGCTGAAGCTTGGCAGGCATTGCTGCTTGTTACGGTTCGCACTTAAGTGTTGATGAGACCTGAGTATCTTCTTGTCCATTGCAGTCTTGCAGATGTGAAGATTTTGGGTGGTTGGTTTCTTGTGGCTAAAGCAAGTGCCAAGTTGTCAAGTCATGCATGTTTGTAGTTTCCCCTCTTGCTCCTTCCAGTCTGCCATGGGGACCCAAAGAAGAGCATCATTTGATTAGAGAGATTAAATCCTGAAGAGATGTATCTTGGTAACCCATAAATCTCATTACAGTTCTTAGCAACTGGCAAGAACAACAAAACAATATTCAGTAAGCTTTAGCCTTGAAAGATTCTTGGTTCCAGAGACATGAAACTCTGAAACTTATTATCTCTTTGGCAGTTGTATTTTGTACATTGAAAGACAGATTTGCACCTGTGTGGACAATCATAAAGGAGCTCTTCCCTATGTGCTCTCCTTGGACACTGCATTGCCATGCAATGTGCACGATTTTCCCAGTCCAGTGCCTTTGGTTATTCCCTTCACCAGTAACAGAATTCCATTAAATAAATCCCACAGATGTTTTATGTAACTGCCCCATTTAGTATTTTCATTCTCATTTAAACACAATTATTTAAAGTAACTAAGCCTCACGTACTGGAGATTAAAACTACATCAAAGGCTGGTAATTGAGGTGGTCAGGTGGGGAATTCTCTGTGGCTGTGAACCCTGAGCTGTTCTGTTCTCTCTTTTCCCTGGCTGTCTGTCATTAGTGGAGTGCAGCTGCAATCTTGCTAACTATCCAGCAGGCCTTTTACTGCCTCTGCTTCCTCCAGCTTGGGAGTAGTTCTGTATTTCTTGCAGCGTAGGGATTTCCACATACAGATTTCTGGGGCTTGTTAATGAACTTTGCATTTTTGCTGATATGGCTTTGACTCAGACTCCTTCAAGATAGATTTCCAGCGGTGAACAACCTGATTCAAAGGATCAACCTACGGAAACGACGAGATTCCCTCATCCTGGGTGGTGTTATTGGCGTCTGTACCATCTTACTGCTGCTATATGCTTTTCATTGATGGTTGTTCCCCCATGGACTCTTCTAAACTCATCACCACCATTGCTTCCTCTCCAGCCAAGGAAAAGTGGGTGGGGGAAGCAACAGACTTCAGGCAGCCTGCTCCTCATGGCTGGGAGTGTCAGCGTGATGTCTAGAGCTTACGATGGTAGCCTGTGACGCTGGGCTTGGGGTGAAGCTGCAGTGTTTCTCCTTCCCTGCCATACACCTTCTTTTGGTTAACTTTTTGCAGGATGTGTTTGTTTCAGTTCCCTTTCTCACTGCAAGGTAAGTGAATGTGGGACACTTACCAGAACCAAGAGCAGAGTTTTCTGTGCTCAGTGGTGCTGGGGAGATCCATTGTTGGCTGGTAAGTGGGAAAAGATTGTTCTGCTTGCCTTGGGTGGAAACTCTGCAGGAAGCCAGTTTCCCCTGTAGGCCAAGCACAGTGCTGAACACTTCTGCCCTGTGAAAAGAGTATTGCAGCTTTAAACCATCAGGTTGCTTTACTTATTAAATACATGTTCTGTAATCCTTTTGAACTCCTGGGTGAGTTACTACTTAATTCTGCATAACTTGTGCTGTGAAACTCAAGCTTCACACCAATTCCTCCAAGTGAAACCTATGTTGTCCAGTTCACTGTTTGCACAGAGTATGAATAAATTACCCTCTAAGGAAGATATGTAAGGTTTCTTGTGGCTTTAAAGGGACTCTCAAGGTCCCCCTTTGTCAAAAGGGAGCACAGTGTCCTAGCAGCTGTTTACGATAGCGTTCAGGCATCTGAAAAACGACCAAACATGAGTTCACCTAAAAGTGGTCTTTTGGGTGTAAATACTTTTGATTTTGGCTGGCATCATAAAGGTCTTTATAAAGACATGCTAAGCAGTTTGAAAAGTCTGTATTGTAATTTAGATAAAGTTATTCTAATAGCATTAATATTTTTACACTGTAAGTAGGAGATAATCTAAACTTGTTGATTGGAAATGAGAACCGTGACGGTTTTACCTGAGGCAAATGTGTATGTGTGGACATAACTCCTTATAGCAAAGACCTGAAGGTATGAACAGTGCAACAAGTATTATTTACCGTTACCTGGGGGGGCAAGAGAGAAGTTTTGTCCAGATGTGCAACACTAATCCAGTTGTGTTTGCGTCTAAACAAAGCAAAGGTCAATAACGGCTTTGCAGATTCACAAATTGCAAATTTTTCTCCTCTTTGAACAGTTCTTCTCCTTCTGTCGTATCAGAACCCCATGAATTCCAAACGAGGCACTGAAATACCTTTTAAGAACTTGATCAGCTCTCATTCCACAATCACTTTACAGTGCCCCCTAACAGATTTCCTGTATGCCGTTACTCACAAATGCCAGAGAGCCTCCAGGGTTCTCTTCTGGAGCAAAACCTAACAGGATGGATGCTTTTTTTTTTACTGCTTTTTATAGTGTCTGTGAAGTAGCTGTCAGAGGGAGTAGAGACTTGTGCCTGTGTAGTGTGCAAACCCACACTGTCACACCTAAACTCTTTGTATGGATTTGAAGGCTTTATCTGCAGACTAATAACTTTGTGCTAAAGAGTCATCAAAGGCTTCTGATCAGTCATCTCCTTGTTGGGATCAGAAAGTGTTTGGGATTCATAGCTGTAAAACTAGGGGGTTGTATTTGAAATAAAAAGTGATTGTTTGGTTGATTTGGGAATGTTCCTGCTTTGAAATGAAGCGTTCATTAAAAAGATTTATGGAAAACCTCGATGGATAAAGGAAGTTTATTAATGAATCTGTGTGTTGGGAGATCAAACCTTTTCTCTTCAGTGTTTTTTCTTTGCTTCCACCTCAAGGGACCTTCATCAGCAGTTGTGCTTCTGTTTAGGATTTGTAGGATTTGGTTGCTATATAGTCAGCAATATGAGATCTGCAGTACCATAAATACACTTCTTTAATCTTATAAACAGTCTTTTTACTGGACTTAATTGATTATTTGGTGCATATATTTAATCTTATTGTATGAAAAAGCTGCTATGGAAAATATGTAGGATTATAACAAATATGTAAACATAACTGATTTTTTTTCATGTTATGAAAATATTGCAGGGAACTGATCTATTTTAGTATAAAATAACAGAAATCCTTTGAATTAGCTCTGACAAAGCTTTACTGGAAATGGTTTCAATGTTGGTAACCTCTCCATGTTTTTTTCATTGTCTTGGTTTAGAGACAAGAGTTCTGTGTTGTTAAATACTTTTAATTAACCTTGTAGCCTTCCCTTCATCATCTTGTTATCCTCTGACAGCATGTGCAGGTTCTGTGTTGCTCTCTGAAGTGGTGTGCTTGTGTGGAGCTGAGGGAAGCCTTGCTAATTCTTCTGGAGATCTCTGATGATGTGGACCTGTAGCTGGAGCTATGGGTTGTAAAATTAAACCCTTGGACCTCAGTGTTTAATCTCAAATCCGTGAATCTGGGCTTGTATATCTCCTGTTGCTAAATATACTTTCTGTGTTTCAAATTCTATGTGGTTTCTTTTGCCCCAAGGGGAAAAAAAATTGTGGTTGAAGCATCCTCATTCCTGCAATTCCTGGCAGAGCTGCAATTTGGTAACTCAACCAAATAGAATAGTGCTAAAAATTGATTGCTGAGCCATTGGCATGAAATGGGGAAATCCACATTTCTACAGGGCACATTGATACACCCACCCCACCCAGCAAAGGCACTTTGTGCTGGACACAGCAGCCCCTCCACCGTGCGTTGGAGCATCGTGGAGCCTGTTGATAACTTTGGATACCATGCTTCACACAGTTGCAATATTTTTACCTTTGCTCTTTAGACTATTTTTTGACCTCTTTGTCAGATCTTTAAGTGCTGCTTGTTAGATCAGAGGAGTGGCATTTGGGCAGCACCCAGCAGAGTGTGTGACATTCGTGTGGCCGCAGCCCTGACCCATCCCCAGCCTTTTTTTCACGGGAGCAGACCGAGCAAGGGTGGAGGCAGGGCTTTGCCATCCATCCCCTGTGGCTCTGGGACCAAGCAGTGAAGCGCTTCAGGTAATCTGAGAGTTCCCCCTCCCTGGGAAAGCAGAGCATTTTTTTCCAAACCCATACTGATTTCAGGAGCTGTGTGCTATAAATTCCTGCTGGATTGATTACACTGTGTCGTCAGAGTTTTTCATGTGTAGTTGTAGAAGTCCTCTCTCCAAATAACTTTAAGATTGGTGTGAGAAGAAAGAGTCAGTTCCTCGCTAGGTGTTGAAAACAGAAGAGGAAAACTGGATCTTGAGGTGGTCTTGATAGCTTGTCCTACAGGGCTGCATCCTCTGAAGAGCTGTGCTCCTGAAGCTCCCACAAAGCAGCTGCCAGAGAGCAAAGGCTGGGCCACCACTTCTGATTGTCTGACTTATTTAGCCAGGACTATTTTAACTCTCTACAAGTAACAGCTTGTTCCCCGAGATCACTCAATGCTTAACGTTTTCCTCCCCCTCCCCAAAGCTTTAATTTGAAAGAGGAAGGAGAGATAACAGCAGTGTTCTTTCTGAAGGAGAAAGTAATGCCTAAACTTCTTAGGACACCATCAGCTTATGAAATCCCTCAGAGCACTCAGTAGGTTGTTTGGCACTGTGCAGTCCAGGAACTACAGTGAGACAAACATGAGCCATATTCTGGGTGACATCTACAACTTCTCTTAGTGTCCTCTATCTCTCTTGTCAACTCAGTATTCAAAACCAGTGGTGATGCTTTGGGTTCTGAATGTGTAAGCTGTTGTTGGTCTGTCAACTACTGAGTGAGGGGAGCAGTTTAAACACTCAAGACAAAAATCCACCCCCTTTCTCACAAAATAGCCCAGACCCCTGTCCATGAGTTTCTCATTGCACTTTCTGATTTATTTCTTTTTTGCTTCTCATATAGCTTCTGGAAACTTCTATTATTGTACTGTAATTACTTTTGTTCTCACCTACTGTGCATTCTCTGTATGTATAAAAAACAAAAGCTTTGATATGTAATTTAATAATAAATTAGAATTCTAAGCAAGGTGCTTGGTTCTTTTCCCATGACAGTCCCTGATGAAAATTCAGGGAAGATGCAGAGCAGATTGATCCTCTTCACTTTGGGGTTGTCACTGAACATACAAATGAGTGTGTTCGCCAGTTCTGTCACTAGTATCAGACGTGCTGGAGCATCTCCTGACCCAAAATGCTCTGTTTGGTGAGATGTTTGTTCCTCCTTCCTGCACTTACAGACCTGGACTCCTTATCTTCTGTTTCAAGCACCTGTGTTGGAAGGGTCTGAATAGAAGCGATGGCTTTTTCTCTTGCTGCTCTTGGGCAGATGGAACTGGGATGGTTTTTGTTAGAGGTAAGCTTTAAATGTTTTCTCTGTGTGTATATATTTCTTCTGTATATAAATATAAAACATTTTTTTGTATAAATATAAAACATTTAATTCCCAAATGCACCCCAAAACTGGTGTTTACTTGAAGAGCCTTCTCAGCATAAGGTGCCTCCCCCCTTTTTTATTACACTTCTCAGTAGTTTGGTAGCATTTCTCCCCCCCCCCCCATTTCTACAGTCACAAGACACCCAAAATAAGCTGCTACTTTGAGCGTGGTAACAGCAATTGTTGAAGATCTCTCTGAAGTTCTGTCACATCCTGGTCCACCTCCATCCTCAGGTATTCAGGCAGCGTCGTCTCTGCAGCGCCCATCTGTGTCGGGTGGTTTTGCACTTGGTGCTAAATCTTTCAGTGCCACTCAGATTTATTGTCTGCAACGAGGCAGCGTGGCTGGCAGTGTGTTACCTGTCTGTCTGCACAGGGCTGAGAGCGAAGAGACGTGGCTCTGTTCATTTCAGAGCTGGTGTGCTGTGCCTGTAATGCTGCTTTAAGGTGGAGATGGATTTCTGTCTCCTTAATGTGCCTACTAAATATTCAGGACTGACCATATGCTTTCTCAGGGGAAAGCACTGGCGGTGTGCTTGGAGTTACAGAAGGAACTTCAAAACCTGTTTGGGAAATGGAGAGGCGATTCTGACTGCAGCCAGTGGGAAGTGCAGTTAGGTTTTCCAGTTTGTAGCCCTGGTAATAAGTGGTGCATAAAATTCCATCTTCATTTGGATTAGAAAATAAATTATTAACGGAGCTGAATCCTTTTTTCCAACTCCCTGCACAGTCAATAATTCATAGTGGCACAGGCCTCGGATATATATTTTTAACCATCCCCCTCCCGGAGTGCTGCTGTTCTATTGCTACCTGCAGCCCTTCCCGGCGAGAGCGGGTGTGGGAGGTGTTCCTCCATTATGGATGAGCCCTGCTCTGCTCCTCCAGTCCTAGTGCAATTCCACGAGCAGATCTGCTGCTGGAAGGGAGCTCAGTGCCCCATTAGAAATTCATACAAAGGCAGGAGTGCCATTGTTTGCTGCATTTCACTGAGGGAGGTTCCACTGTGTGGACTTGATTTCCTGCGATGTTTTAATAGCAGATCTGGGGAGGGTGCTGTAGGTATTTACCTGCTCCTTCATCCAAACCGAGGGATTTCAGGTACATCATCTGTGCTGCCACTGCCTGAGCCCCAGCGGCTGGGCTGTGCTCATTAAACACTCGCAGCCTGCTGTTCCCTTCATCTTGCCCCTTCTCTGCCAGCCGTTTGAGGCCGTGCCTGCCAATGTGTGCCGCTGCTGCTCAGCCCTCGCTTCGTTTTCCCCTGCCTCTGCAGCCCTCCTTGCTCTTTGTTCTTAATGGGACCCTGAGGCTTTGCTAACCCAGTTTTGATGGCACTGCTAGTAAAGCGGGAGAAGTCTGCCTGTAATCAAAGCCCCTCTGCCTTTGAAACAGCACTTGCAGTGTCCTCATTGTGGTTATTTTCTGACTGCCTTGCCTTTGGATGCCCTGGGAACCCTTTGTTGGTCAGTGGTGTCATTTTGAGAGGTCTCCTACAATTGTGTCGGTTTAGATCTTGCATCTTGGGCGGCTTTACCTTCCTTTGCTCACTGCACTGCCACTCACATTCTCATTCTTTCCTTCCTGGCAGTTTGGCTTCGATGACACATTTCAAACACAAGGGGTTTTTTTTTGGTCTCATCATTTTAATTTCTTTCAAAAATGTCCATACTTTGAAGTCCAGAAAGGCTGTCCCAGCATGACTTGAAGCTTACCAGTCAAAGACATACCTAGAGCTGAAATGCGACTGATAGCCGCTCTGGAGCAGGAGCACAGTGTGTTCTTCCACATATGCTGTAAACAGGTTGCTTCAGTCCCTTCAGATGTTTTTTTTCTTCCCTTATCTCCCTTGCCCACACCTATTGGTCTGCTGCAAGGTTCTTGGAAGCAGAGACAATGTTCTTCCATCCTTTGTCTCTCTCAAAGGTGTGTGGAAAAGAGTGACAAGCTGCTCATGCAGGTTGCATTGCATGCTGCTCCTGTAGAGCTGCCAGCTTTGTGGTGGAAACTTTCTTCAGATGTTTGCTGGTATTTGTGGCTGGATATATCACCTGCTACAGATCCCTCTGACTTCAGACCTATGCTGAGCTGGCTTCTTTTGGAGTGAAATGCTGCTGAAACGCAGCAGATTTTGAGAAGAACTTTTTCTTGAGGCTCTGCAGGATGCTGAGGAATGTTGCAGGTGTAAAAAGAAATGGGAAGTAGCCGTGAAAGTGCTGATCAGGTCTCCCCGGGAGGTCTGGCCATCAGCACAGTAACAACCATTCCTTACATTAAAAAGGAACAGGACCATGCAAGGAGACTGGTGAGTACCTGTGTCATGGTGCTGAGCGACTGGGAGATCCCATGAGTGTCCTTCACCTTCCAGCATAGGGGAGAGGCTGAACCCCCACTCAGATGTCTCCAGTCCCCTTTTGATGCAAGAGAAACACCCAGGAGGCCAAGTGCAGAAGGGGATATACGTGGATATTTCCCTGCCGTGCTATAAATGGAGTTGCCTCTAGGTCAGGCATGTATCACCAGTGCTAAATTTACTTTAAAATATTACTGAGATGGGGAGGTTTGTGAGTCAGGTCTATAAAAGCAGGCACTGCTTATGCAAAGAAACAGAGCTTAGAAAGAGGCAGGAAGATCCTGCCTGATGGATGTGCCCTCTGGAGATAAATAAGGCTTTGTATTCAGGGAGCAAGCACACCTCCGTGTTGCTGGTGTGCCAGCTCTGCCCCTGCTTCCAAGCAGTGCAGGAAACTAATTCTCAAGCCTACACTCTGGCTTTGGGTGAAGTGGGCTTTAAAGAAGACCACAACAAACATTTGGGGGATAAGTTCATCTGTTCTTGTAGCACCTCAGGGATGCTTCAGCTTGAGTTGTGGTGTCCCTGGGAAGGGAGAGCAGGGGTGGGAGGGAGGCTGCTGTGGGGATTTGGAGGGTTCAGAGTTTTTTGTTTGTTCTGGTACATGCACCTGTTTGGGCTTGGAAACTCCAAGGCTTTTGGGGGCAGCTGAGTCTTTGCTAGCAGAGCTTTGCTGGGAGCTTTGCTGTGTCAGATAGGCAGACATTGGCTGTCCCGCACCACCTCCCAGTCTCCTCAGGCTTGACCACAGACACAGCTACATCCCAGGGGAGTGAATTTCTGTGCTTCCTGAGGAGGAGCTGCCGCTTTACTGAGCAGCTGAGTCTCTTCTGCAGGCTAATGCCCTTTGGAGGAGTTGTGCTTGACCTGGCCATGGTCAGGAGAGGCTGAGCCAAGCCATTGCCTGGGCAGGGAGGGAAGAGCCTGTTCCGCCCACAGCTGTTAACTTCTTCCTGGGGCTTCTACCTGCTGTATAATCTGCAATCAAAAGTCAGAGTAAAAACTGAGCATCACTTTAGAGATTTAAAGATCTCAGGTCTTATCAACATCCCTTTAATTTGATTACAGTTTGCTGTGTACCGTGGGCCAGCTCTTTCAAACCAGAAATGAATTATAGTGCAGTGGGTAAGGTGCTGGGCTGTTTGTCTGCCCAAGTGGAATTGATGAAGGGATCCATTTGCATCGATCCTCACTGGAAAGGAGTATAAAATAGAGGGTTTATGAAATTGGACCTGAGACCAAAGAATTGGAAGCAAATGCTTTAGAATCTGCAGCCTATAATTAAACATTTCCAAGAGGCAGCGAGATGCAGCGAGCTCAGCAGAAGGAGGCATTTCACTGGGAAGACTTCCTCTCTTTGCTTTGGTTCCTGCTGTGTGTGCTATTAAAGCAAACAACTTTGGAAGCTGTGGGAGCATTGGCAGCTCTTGAGAGAGGACAGCAGCCAATCTTACAGCTAAGAGGGAAACAATGAGGGTCATCGGTCCTCTCTTTCTGTGGTTTGGGTTGGGTTTTTTTTTGGCCTTTGCATATCAACCAGGTGGCTTACCTCAGGCAGAAATCCTCATTAGTCTTAAATGTTCTAGAGGTTGCAGTGTGGGAGTTTCCTGGAGACCTCCAGGTCTTGTGAGGAGTGCTGCAGGGAATGGTGAGACACTGGAACAGGTTGGCCAGGGAGGTCACGGATGTTGCCTCCCTGGAGGTGTTCAGGGTCAGGTTGGATGAGGCCTTGAGTGACCTGGTCTAGTGGAAGGTGTCCCTGCCCATGACAGTGGGGTTGGAACTGGAGGATCTTTAAGGTCCCTTCCAGCCTAAACTATTCTATGAATTTATGATTTAGTCTGGTGAAGAGAGGTTGAGGGGAGACCTCATTGCTCTCTTGCAATGCCCTGAAGAAAAGGTTGTAGGGAGGTGGGTGTTGGTCTCTTGTCCCTTGTAACAAGTGACGGAATGAGAGGAGATGGCCTCAAGTTGTACTGTGGCAGGTTTAGGTTGGGTATTAGGAAAAAATTCTTTACTGAAAGAGTGGTCAGGCACTGGAAGAGGCTGCCCAGGGAGGTGATGGAGTCACCATCCCTGGAGATGTTTGAAAAACATGCAGACATGACACTCTGAGACACAGTTTAGTAGGCATGGTGGTGTTGGGTTGACAGTTGGACTCAAAGGTCTTTTCCAACTCAGACAATTCTGTGATCTTCTAAAGGACCTAGCAGTAGCCACCATAAAGGAAAGCTGCTCACCCAGAGCAGTGCCCTGAACTGCTGGTGCAGCTCACACTTGCCAGACTCTTCTCTTCAACTGTATAAATCCTAACCACTGGTCCTTCTGATGTAAAAAATCCTTGTATGGTAACAGAAAGAAAAGAATTGGAGATGTGATTGAAACATTTACCTTGTGCCATGGAGGATCAGCTGGACTCGTGATGAACTGTCTGGCTGAGTGGATGTGGGACCTGCATCTTCTTTGCTCCAACCATTTTGGGGGCAGCGGTGCCAGCTGTGAACTAGAGGTGAGGTTCAGAGTTGTGCCATGAGAAAGTCTTCATCTGTAAAAGGAAGGCTGGTTCTGGGTAGGCAAAAAGGGAGATGGAGACTTCTGGCACCTTTACAATGTCAAATTCAATTTTCCCCTGCTCTTTTGTGGGAAACTACAAGGGATGTATCTGGTGAACTTCAAGTTTCCAAGCAGACATCCACCATAGGCCCTGATTTTGCCCTTTTTCCAGCTAAGAACTTGTCCTGTGAGTAGAGAGAGCTTTGGGGTGCAACCTTTTTTTTTTTTTTGCCAGAGTTGAGTTACCAGCCCCTTGCACCCCTGCAGCCCAGAGTGAGCTGTGCCAGAGCCAGGCGTGTTTGTGCGCTGCTCATCACAAAGTCTCATTGCTGCAGTCCTGCAGCCCTCAGCTCTCCCGGTGTGGCTGCACGATGCTGTGGTGGCTGCAGCAGCCCAGGGCTCCAGCTCCAGCCTCTCACGGCTGACTCCCCAAGAGGCTGCGCTTGGCTTTGAGGGTGCCCAAGGAAACCCTTAGCTGCAGGGTTCTTCAACAGCAGCCAGCGGTCAGGACGAGAGAGAAAATGGAGACATTTTCCCTGTGCTTTTGATGCGTAGCCAAAGTCTGGAGCAAAGTCATGGAAACCAGTTGAAGAACTGGGGACCAACTTTCTGTCCTTTGCTTGAACCCCAAAGTTCATGCAAATTCATTAGTGAAGACAAACATTAAGAGGTGAGTGGAGAGCCTATGGTCTTTAAGAGAAAACATAGGCAACATGGAAATTGGATGTAAATCTCTTGCTGTTCCTTGGCCAATCTATTATGGATGAGCCCATCAGAGCAGTGTATTAATAAAACAAGAGGCTAAAGCACTTGGCACTCCCATCTCTTTAGTGAGACATCAGAGGAGAGCCTGGCAGATTCAGCCTTTGAAGTCTGCAGCTTCCTTCTGCCCAGCCACCTCGGTGACACGGTCAGGATGCTCCAAGGGGAATCTCACCACTGAAGGGAGATGTCTCCATGGTGCAGGGGTTTTGAGGTGAGTCAAATCCTCCTCCTCCAGGACAAGCTCATTGCTCTGTCCTGCTCAGCCTTGTTGCCTGCTGGATTCTGTCAGCAGTGCATGAAGCAGGCCAAAGGTGGCTTAAAGCAACCTCAGACATCACGTGCTGAGATGCAGACTGCATCTGTTCCTTGAAAGCTCTCACCACCAGGACCACTCTGGCCCAGTCTTTTGTCATGCATGGGTACCACCAACCACAACCGCTTTGCTGAGCAGTGAGAAGTAAGCTACACAACATCTGTGTTTTACTTCTCCACCAGGACAAAGAAAGGTGGCTTTTGGGACCTTCACACATGTTGCTGAGTGCTCTTGTGCAGGCAGAGATGTTGGGCAGGCAAAGGGGATGCTGCTGGTGGTTGGCAGTGACTTCCTGCAAAGCCGTAGTGTGACATGGGAGCTGCTGCAGTGCAGTGTGAACCTGAACCTTCCTGGCTGTGTGTGTTCATGGCTGGTTGCTCTAGGAGATAGAAGTCTGAGTGTGCTAACCCTGGCATGTAACAGTGGGTATCAGGAGCCCTAAGTGCAGTTGTGTGACAAGGGTGTTTAGGAGCTGGAACCAGCAGATCTGGTTGGTTGTGAGGAGGAAGTTGTTGAGCATGAGAGTGGTGAGAGGCTGGAATGGGTTGCCCAGGGAGGTGGTTGAGGCCCCATCCCTGGAGGTGTTTAAGGCCAGGCTGGATGAGGCTGTGGCCAGGCTGATCTAGGGTAGAGTGCCCCTGTCCATGGCAGGGGGATTTGAACTAGATGATCCTTGTGGTCCCTTCCAACCCTGACTGATTCTATAATTTGCAGATTTCAAAGCAGTGGGGCATGGAGACACCAAAGAAGCGTGGCTCATTTGTTAAAACTGCCCTGGTGAACTGCAGGGCCAGACAGGGGCTGGTTGAGAAGGTATGGGGTAAGGGAGGGCTGAGCTGGCTGCTGTGTGCTGGAGGCAGCAGAGCAGTTCGCTCTCACTGGGAGCTGTTTGGGCAGTGATGAACCAGCGTGGTGCTGCCTGAACCACAGGAAACCTCGGGGCCAGAGGCAATGCTGAGAGAAGCTCTGGCTTACAGGGCTGGGCTTTGTGCTGTGGGCAGCAGCAGATCTAGGAGAACTAATTAATTACTGTTCCTTTGGTCGTTTTCTGAGGATAACAGATGGGTTTTTCATGAGTTCACAAACATTTCATCTTCATCCTTCTCTGCCTCTGAGTACCTGGGGAGATTCCTACTGTTTTTTTTCCCCTCCAGAAAAAAAGATGGATCTCAGAGCTTGCATCTTTAAGACAGGAAGAGAGGTATGTGCCAGGAGAGTGTCTGTGAAAACAACAGGCAGAGCTTTGCTGCATCCAGTAAGAGGCTGAGGGGTTTGGGACTGGACTGCAGAGCTGGTCTGGAACAGTTTATTCACCTTCCTGCCTCATCAGCACGGGCAGAACCATTCCCTAAACATGACTACAGCAAGGCAACCAGCTCTGCCTGTGTCATGGCTGCTGAGTTACCATCCTGTGGGCTCCGTTGGAGAAGCAGAGCTCTGTACCTCCCAGCTTCTGTGGTTGGTGCTCGTTAGTGTCTCTGGCCGTTCAGGTGGGGAGCAGCCTGCCTCCGGCTTGCAGGGAAGCCTTGGAGGGAAGCTCATCAGCAGGACGTGCTCTGGGCAGGGCCATTAAGTCTGTTGCTGAATCATGCTGTGGGCTGCCAACGTTGCAGAGAATGTACATCTATCTTTCTCCATCTTAGCCATGGATAGAAGTGGAATTGCTGTGTCTGGTCCCAGCTCTGGGGCCATCAAGCCTCATTTTTGATCCCTGGTGGTGGCCCCTGCAGAGGGAAGGAGTCATCCTCAGGAAGCCGCAGGACTGGGTTACTTCCAGTAAGTCCTACCCTGAGCTGAAGTCTGGACAGCTTTGAGTATATGGCTACAGGGAGCTGTGTAAGACAACTAATCCATCTCAGACTTGGCAGATCTGCTCTCCTGGCTGAGCTGGGCTGGAGGCTGTGTTGCTGTTCATTCCCGGAGGATACTGGAGACATGCAGTCAGAGGAGGGTGTTAGGATTCATATGAATGAAGGTGTTGTGCAACTGATCTTCAACACAGACCAGCAGCCTGAACTGACTGGTGAGCCCTTGCACAGAAACAAGCTCTGGTTGTGACCCGAGGTGCAGTTACAGCCAGCAGCCTTCCACTGTTACTGGATGAAAAAACTCCTGGGAAAAGGAGTGAAGCCCACAGTCCTGGTAATGGCTGAACTTTCAGGCCTTGGATAAAGAAAGCTTAGGCAGGACTTTTTAGCTGGGAGCAGCCTGTGTTTGGGCTTTTTGATATTCCTATTCAGCCATGAAATCTATGGTTTGGATCAATAGTTCTGATTTATGAGCAGATCTGGAATTTGTTCTCTTCTACTTGGTTGTGCACCATAATACTGTTCCCAGTGGCTGCTTTCCCATTCCATCCTTGTGCAAGCAAAGAGAATTCTTCCTCTTTCCCTGGCCAGGCTGGCTGGAGACCTCCCACAGAAGCTGTGCTTCCCAAGAAGCTCAGTGCCGCTTGCCTGTGCAGCACAAGGCTGATCTCTCTGGGCCTCTCTCTGCTCTGACTTGTGCTGTTTTCCCCATGCCTTTTGCTCCTGTGTGTTGATTGTCCAGTTTGGGGCCTCTCACTACAAGACGGACATTGAGTTGCTGGAGCACATCCAGAGAAGAGCAGCAAAGCTGGTGAAGGGTCTGGAGCAGCTGAGGGAACTGAGACTGTTTACTCTGGAGAAAAAGAAGCTGAGGGGAGACCTTTTGGCTCTCTACAACTCCCTGAAAGGAGGTTGGAGCCAGATGGCTGTTGTTACCTGAAGGGAACAAGTGGTAGAATGAGAGGAAATGGCCTTAAGTTGCACCTGTCTGAATTTCCTTACTGAAAGAGTGGTCAGGCATTGGAAACAGCTGCCCAGGGAGGCAGTGGAGTCACCATCCCTGGAGGTGTTCCAAAAGCTGTAGATGTGGCACTCTGGGCTATGGCTTAACAGCCAGAGTGGTGTTAGGTTGATGCTTCAACTTGATGGCCTTAAAAGGTCTTTGCCAACCAAAACGATTCTACAGTTTGCAACCCACTGCACCCAAAGTACTGATCTGGTTGCTCCTGGAGTGTGAAGGAATAGTTAAAAGGAGTAGCTTGGATATTTTTTTCCCTGACTGCAACAGAAGAAACAAGTTCAGCTTTGACCATGCATGTTACAGTTTAATTTTTCTTCTTTTTTTTTTTTTCTTTTCCTCATGCCAAGAAATACAAAGAAAGTATATAAGTTATACCATATCATCCAGCAGAAAAAGAAACAGTGATCAGCAAAGAGAAGCTCCCAGCTGCAGTTCCCAATGCATTCATGCTGTGTGTCAAAACAGGGCTCCTCCAGCTGGGCTTCAGACCCGGAGGAGCCGGTGCCTGGATGGAGGTTGTGACAGGATGGGGTAGACCCTGCACTTCCCCACAAAAGATCACATCCTGGGCACCATCTGACAAGGACACCTGCTCCCAAGTGGTGTCAGGGCTGCCTTGGTGTGAATCCTGCACATGTTCCCTTTCTGATGTTTCTTATCCCAGATGGGTATTTATAGATTTGAATTTTGCTACCTACTGGTGTCAGCAAATGCTTTACAAATATTCCCACTGCTCTCCCCCACCACCCCTTTGGCTTGTGCCCAAGCAGGGGAGTTTTCAGTCCAAACCTGACTGTCTTTGCCAAAATTAAAGGATGTAGATTGAAAGAAATTCAACCTTAAATCTGAATTGTTTTCAGCTTGACCGCAAAGCCTTGGCTGTGGTTCTGTGACAAGTAACAAAGCAACAGGACAAGGTGGGGGGTGTCAAGGGGAAAAAAAAAGGAACTGAATCAGTAGTGGGACCTGCCCAGTGGGTGCAATTCTGCAGCCTCTCCCTGGGCTCAGACCAAATGGAAATGGGCTTCTGTTTTTACAGAAAAGGCAGGATCTGCTCCCCTTGTCTACATGGAGAAGTCTCTGTTTGGAAGGTCAACTACTGCAGTGGGACATGCTGGAGTCTGCAGCCAGCCTGGGTCAGAGCCTTGGAGCAGCAAGTCCCCTAGCCCTCAAAAACCCCTTTCAGCAAAGCCCAGCAATGACATCTCATTGCCAACAAGACAATGAAAGCAAAGGAAGCACAGAGGATGGGATGGAGCAGCCTGTGAGACCTCATGCATTGCTCTAGGGCTAGAAACGTGAGGGGAAAGCACTTGAACCTGGCAAACACTGGAGTGAAATACCGCCCGGGAAAAGCAAACCTCCGGTAAACACAAGCTTGGAAACTGAACCTTTCATCACTTTCTTTGTGCTCAGATCCCTTTGGTCTCCTCTGCAGGCACAGCCAGCATGTTGCTGTGACCAAGTGACCTGTGCCATTCCTCTTCTCATCATCGCTTGTCACAGCCTGCAAGAATCAGAGTGTCAGGGGCTGTAAGGGACCTCAAAAGATCAGGTACAAGAAGCTGGTGCAGAACTCAGCTTGCTCATCTACTCGGCAGTAGCAAAGACAATGTGCCACTTAAGCCTTCAATCTAGCACTGCTGGACCCAGCAAAGGCTCTCCTGTGCCTCTCCTCAGAGCCCAGCTTTCCCCCAAACCCCGTGAAGAGAAGCCCAGGGACACCAGTGCCATCGAGGTGCCATCAACCACACATTCTGCTCAGAGACTCTTCCCAAGCAGCACCAACCATGTATTTATATCCCACCAGGACCTCGCACTTGTCGAGCGTAACTCCTACTGCAGCTTGCATTTAGAGACATTCCCCACCTTCTCCTTCTCTTTGGCAAGCCTTCCTCCTACTAGCTCAGCTGCGCTGTCAGGTAAGGCTGCAATGCCACCACTTGGATCTCTCACCTCTCCCCTGTTGCCTGCTTCACTGAGGGGTAGATGTTGACCAAATCCTGGGGACATGGTGACTGTTACAGTGATGAGCACAGAGAATATAACTCTGATATGTGTTTAGAGGAGGGTGCAAGCAGGAGGCAAAGAGCTGTGAAATGAGGGCTAGGCCTTGTTTGTGGGGCTGCAGAGGGAGAAAATCTTTGCATGACATAGTTGTTGGGATTGCTCTCCCGTGTGCTAAAAACAAAGTCATGGAGAGGAGTACGTTGTGCTTGTGTGGGGGAGAAAAGATGCTTGAGCTTAGGTGACCACTAAATCAGCAAAGAATCATCAGAGATGATGACCAAAGATGGAACTGTGCCTGGTGGTGGCCTCAGAATGAAGTTCTGCCATGATTCACCTCCTTATAATATAGCTGCTGTGAGGTGTGTGACAAGGGCTGGAGGTTCAGCAACTTCTTTCTTCCTGAATGAACGCAAATTAAGGTACCCAACAGAGCCTAGTAAGCAGCTGAGCTGGGGTAGAAGCGTGTGACAGGGGATCTAGTGGCAAGGCCTTTGCAAAACAGCAAAATGACAGAGAAGCTAGTGGAAAGCAGAGAGGAGATGCATTCCAGGTAACCCTGGGGAAGTTCTTTCTCTAGCATGGAAGAACCAAGTTGAGAGAAAATATTTTAGCAGGAGTAACTGCAGAGGCTTTTCCCTGGATTTAAATGCAGGGTAAGGACCAAGAAGCTTCAGCCAGAGTGCAGAACAGTGCAATTGTACCTAATCAGGTACAATCAGATTAAAAATTAAGTGGATTTAAGTGTCTTAGTTTTTCTTCTTTATTATACTTAGCAGCAAGATGAGAAGCAGTTGCCTCAGCAGCCCTCTGGTACAGGCTTAGACGGGAGGCACAAACCATGCTTGAGTGCATGCACAAATCATCACGGTGGGGTTTTGGGGGGAAAGCTTCTGCCTTCTCCTGCTCTGTGCTTTACCAGCATGGGACTTGTGGTGAGGACTATTGTAGCTGCCTCACAAAGGAGCCTCATTTCTACACCTGCAGGTATCCCAGCCCATTTTGAAGTGTGTTTACTGAGATCCCTTAGGAAAAATCAGGTTCAAAGGAAAGCTCTGTCCATAGATAGTTCTGTTAAGGGAGAGACAGGTAGATGGGTTTGGCTTTGGAACTGTAGAGTGAGTGAGCAGCTTTGCCATCTGTGCAATCAGAGCAGCATAACACTGATCCACCTCACGAGGGGTGGCAGGATTCAATGCTCTAAGTGGGGTGAAGCACTTTGGATGCAAGGTTTTACAGAATGATAAAAAGAGCATTTAAAGTCTTCCTTAATAAATACTTGGCACGCTCAAGCCCTATAACCCACTGCAGCAGTTTCCCCTGAATGTCAGCTCCTCCTGCCCAACGAGGAGCTTGCTCAGCTCTTACCATAAGCTGAATTTCAGCAGCTCCAAGAAGATGCTTGGACAGGCAGGACTGCTCTTAGGCATCTCAGCAAAAAAATAATGTGTGGTCCCCAGCAAGCAGCTTTTGCATTCAAGTGTTAAAGAAGGAAAAGTTTTGGGGATTTGGTGGGATTTCACGAGCCACAGGAGTTTAAATCTCTGAGGGAGGTTCAAGGAATCCTCCAAAGGAAGGTTTCTGAGGAGCTCAAGAAGAAGAGACCTTGTGGCACTGCTGCAGGTGGGAGCTCACACCCAGCAGTGTTCGGTGGCCTCTCTTTGCTAAAGCTCACCAAAAAATAAACTGCAGAATAAAGGTCACAAATGTGGCCCATCTGGGAAGCCAATAGTTAGTAATGAAGAGCTGGCAAAGAGGGCAGGAATGGAGCCCAAGAAAGTGCTGTAGTGATGTGCTATTGCTGTGAGTCCCTGGGATCCCTTCTAGCGTAGAGAAAAATGCCTAAGGGATGTGCCTTTCTTACCCCTTGGATTCAAATAATGTCTAGCAGAAGAAGAGACTTTATAGAGGAGAAATCAACAGGCAAGAAGAAACTTTTCCCAGTGATGCCCATGCTTAGCTCCTGCAGAGTGCCTACAGCATGGGTTCCAGTGCACCCCTATCCCAAGTGCCCATGCTTACTCCAGAGAAGTCAGTGCCAAGCAGTTATTGTGTGAAGTGTCTCCTGGTGGTGTAGCAGACTCTCCATGTAGACAAGCCCTCGGAAGTCTTAAGTTTGGTCTAAGGTTTGGGTTGTTTGTTTGTTTTTTTTCTGGGAGGTCAGTGGTAGGGAGCAGAAGTGCCCTGCAAGCCCTCATTTCTCAGTGCAGTCCTCGTTTCCAGGTCCTGGGTTGCCAGCTGGCGACAACAGAAGGGCAGGGGAGTGCAGCTCTTGGCCATGGACTGGTGCCCACAAAGTTTCGCTAAAAGAGGGAGGCTCAGCTCATACGGAGCCAGCGGATATGGCCAGGGGCCATCTACAGAGCCTGGATAAAACAACAGGCAATGGAACTTTGCATAGTCTGGGGGAGACAGGCAGAGGACCAACCCCAGTAACAATCCGCGGCGAGGAAAGAGGGAGGGGGAAGAGGAGGGGCCGGGGCTGGATGGAGGCTGGAAGGGGCGAGGAAGGGTCAGATCCCATGGGCCGAGGAGCCGTGCGGTGTGGAAGACGTAGCAGGGGGACGATAGGAGATCAGGAGGAGCAAAGTCTGTTTGCTTCATAGGTTAAATAGAAAACGTTACAAAATAATACTGCTTGTGGAACTGAGCCCAGCCGGCTCTGGGGTTCCTGGAGGTTTTCAGAGTTGCGGAAGAGCTTGGGAGGGGGCATAGGAGCAGGGACCTTAAACTCCTCCGTGCCTCTGAAAATCTCCTAGAAAGCCCTAAGCTGAAGCCCAAAAGAGTTGGGGAGAGGAGCACTGATAGCGGTGGGGACCGGATCATACCAAAGCTTTTGTGTGACGGACACGATGTGACATAAAGGTGTGAGCAGAACAGGCTCTCAGTGCCTTGGTACTGCTGCTACAAGTTAACCAGGCTCTGTTCTCAGCTCCACAGGTATTCACCTCACCTTGGGTGCACAGGGAGAGAAATGTGTGGGTGCACAGGGAGAGCATTTCTTTCCCTTCCGTTAAAATCCCCACCGTGGGGCTGGGGTGAGGAGGAGCCTGGCGTTCTCATGCAGCAGCATCCTGCTCTGCCAGCTCTGACATCTGCCCTAAAGTGACAAAAGAGCTCGTAGGAACAGACATGGAGAACATTCCCAAAGGCATGCAAATGGTCATAGTCTCTTTTTTGTTGTTGTTGTTGTTTTGTTTGTTTGTTTGTTTCATCAAAAATACAAAAGCACCCACCACATCCTCCAGCTTTTGCAGCTGCCTTGCGCTCGGGGCAGAGCCATGGTCCTGCTGCAGCTCTGCTCTCCCTCCTCCTCCATGGAACAGCTTTCAGCTCCTGATGGCAGTTTGAGCTTTGTTGTTTTGTTGTTGTTGTCGTTTGTTTCGTTGTTGTTGTAGAGACAGCGATTCTGATGATTTAAAAACCAACAACCTCCCGACAATTCAGTGACTCCTGCCACAATTCTTAGGAGGTCTCCCCAAAGTCTCCCCATTCTCACCTTAAATATTACTCTTTTTTCCCTTTTAAAGTAGGCTTCATTCTTGAAACTCTCTCCTCTTGTACTTTAGTTGTCTCCCCACTCCGTGAGTTTTGCTGGAGGGGAATGAGGTAGTGGATTTCCCCTTTCTCCTCTCCGCTCGGCGTCCGATGCTCATTCCCACTCCCGTTCCTTCCTGCGATGTTGGTTTTTCATCCCATCACTTGCACAAGCTCATTTCCAAGAGGCGGTGAAGTAGAAGCATGCGTTCCTTCCCACGGCGCTCCAGAGCAGGCTGTCTAAGGCTGCCCACCTACACTGTGACCACTTTTTGTTGCAAGGCTGAAAGTAAAAACCCCAAAAGGAAAGTTGTCTTCCTCCTCTTCGAGGTATTTGCATGCTAAAACGGCTTCTAGGACCCTGTAAGCAGAGAGAGAGTCTTAGGGCAGCTTCCTGTGGGCATAGGTATGTCCCTTCTGCTCTTGGTTTGAGCTCTGCTTGTTTCTGAAGCTCTCCTCATGCTGGTTTTGGTGGGTGAGTTTGTGTTTGGGGGGGTTCCCAAACACTGGGATTACATTTCTGGCTTGGTTGATTTACATCCTGAAACCTTTATATTTTCCCCCTGCCCTACACTCTCCTAAACCCACCGCAACCTTTGTCAGAGCAAGGTTTTTCGCTGGGGGACCTTGTATGGTCAGCAGTCCTTATAGGGAGGGCTTTCCATTCTGGTGATTTGATCAAGGTGTGTTACTCCTGCAAGGAGCTTGTTCTTCAAGGTGTTTTGCATGCATGTCTGCAGCTTGTGATGGTCAAAGCAGCCTGGGCTGCAGAAATACTTAGTGCCCTACCACTGCGGCTGGGGTGGGATTGGAGCACCGCCTGCCCAAGGATGGTGAGTGGTGGATGGTGGGTAGGTGTTTTCTGTAAACTGGGCTGGAGACAGGAGCTACAGGAGAGTCCTGCCCTATCTGGTCTGGAGGAAAGAGGAGGAGATGTTACCTGTGACGCTGATCGAAATGTAGAGCACAATGATGATGGTGCCCAGGACAATGGAGACGATGCTGAGCAGCCTGGCCATGCGGCCCAGTCGCCGGGCTCCGTCTACGTCTCCTTGCTGCCCACTGTTCCTTGACTGGGGGAAACACAGAAAGAGGCTCTTGAGAACAGCCCTGGCATGGGGCTGACTCCCTGGCTGTAGTCCCCAGCACGTGAGCTGCTGGATCTGCCAGCCCAGGGTCTCTCAGGATGGCACACATATCCCCTCCACAAGCCTATGGCTTTGTGGTCCTGCTAAACTGATGTGCCTGGAGCAGCCCACCTAGGATGCTGTTCTGCTTGCTCTGGGTTAGCTGGACTGGCTCAAGTCTGTCTTTTGTTGGAGTAAAGCCAGCAGCAGACCCTTTTGGGCTTCTGCATGGAAGCCACTGAAATTCTTGACTTTGTTGCCCAGAGCAGCTCGTTTCTATAGGGACTGTGCTGGGGGACTACATCTGCCAGGGTACCATCCTCTGCAGAGGAAAAGGGCCCTACCCACATCACATGTGGAGAAGTGATGTATATTTGTAAGTGAACTATCACTGACCAACTGAAACAACCCCCAAACAGTGACATTTCCAGAGTGTCCTGTGGCCTCTTTGGAGGCTGTTGGAGGGGTGTGTGAGTGGAACAGGCTTTGGCAGAGCGGGCAGTAGCTGCTGGCTTTCAGCTGGTGATGGGATGGGCTTTGGTGCCTCTGCATTACCCTGGATTTCTGCATCAGCGTAGATGGGTTGTGCTCACCATCTCTGCCTTAAAATGCAGTCCTCCTACGGTGAATTCCTGCTCCTGTGTGTGCTGTAGGCAGGGGAGGGATAGTCCACAGAGCTTCTCTCTTTCGCTTTGAGTTTCGTTCTGATTTCCCCTGCTGCTCTATCGATTGCTTCAGGCAGCTCAGTGAGAGCTTTTCCCTGCTGTATAAGCAAAAGAAAAGGCTCCTGGCTGTGGCAAGGCTGAGGAAGAGGGTGGGGGGAAGCACAAGTAGGTGCCTGGAAATTATTCTGTGTGCACTCATTAAGGGATGAAGAGAGAGCCCCGAGAGTTGGAGCTAGAACAGGACTCGCCTGGCACTGATGTTAGTGGTCTTAACATGAGAACACAAATTGGAGGTTCCCTGTGAAACTTTGCTTGCCACTGCATGGTCAGGGCTGGGCACAGATTGACTTGGCAGAGATTCAGACCCTGGGGGGTTAGTGAAGCTTAATAGAATGATAGAATCACAGAACTGTTTCAGTTGAAAGAGACCTTTCAGATCTTTAGCCCAGCACTGCTAGGTCATCACTAAACCATGTCCCCCAGCATCATATTTACATGGCTTTTCAAGCCCTCCAGGGATGGTGGCTCCACCACTTCCCTGGGCAGCCTGTTCCAGGGCTTGTCAATCATTTTGGGGAAGAAATTCTCCCTCACATCCCACCTAAACCATCTCTGGCTCTTCCCCATGGTGTACCCACCAGTGCTGCTAGGGCCACAGCAGCAAGGGACTGCACGGTTTGAGCAGGATTTGAGCTCCCACTCAAAGGGGAAGGACATAGGTTTGGATGAACGTGGGCTGACCAAGACCTTGCCTGGTGCCTGATGGGGCAGTGAGGGTGATTCTGTGGCCTGAATCCTCTGAGCTTCAGAGCCAGCTCTCTTACTGCCCTGTGGGACAGGGATCTGCTGGAGAGGGTCCAGTGGAAGGCTACAAGGATGATTAGGGGACTGGAGCACTGTCTTGTGAGGAGAGGCTGATGGACCTGGGGCTGCTTAGTCTGGAGAAGAGAAGACTGAGAGGGGAGTTAATAAATGTCTATAAATATCTGAGGGCCTGGAAGTGGCTCTGCTCACTTGCTCCCTGTGACAGGACAAGGAGCAGTGGATGTAAGCTGCAGCACAGGAGGTTCCACTTCAACACAAGGGGGAACTTCTTTACTGTAAGGGTCACAGAGCACTGGAACAGGCTCCTCAGAGACTCTGAAGTGTCCTCCTCTGGAGACTTTCAAGGCCTGTCTGGATGTGTTCCACTGTGACCTGAGCTAGATTGCATGGTCCTGCTCTGGCCAAGGGGGTTGGATTGGATGATCTATTTGGGTCCCTTTCAACCCCTGACATCCTGTGAGCCTGTGCTTAGCAGTGCTGCTGACCCACCAGGCAGGAGAAGTCTCCACCTATGCCAACCACACTCAGCAACCTGAAGACCAAGCACAGCTCCCCAGCAGAAGTACAAGACACAGATGATGCATCATAAACTTTCAGGCTAAGTGATTGAATAAGGAATGATCTTGTTTCTCACTCTGGTAATTGGCAATCACTTGGTTCCCAAGTGAAAAATACTGAAAGTAAGAATTCCTGAGGAAGGAGAAGCATTACTGTGGAGAGAAGAGCCCAAAGTGCTTCTCAGCCTGCTGGAGCCAGTGTGCTGGGCTTCCTGCACTTGGCTGAGGGAAGACCTAGCACTTAGCAGAAGGGCAGCTGCAGTACCCCAGTGAGGTTATTATGGTGAAATTACTCATGGTGTGTCAGCACTCGCTGCATGTGTGCTGGAGAGGCTGGATGGAGCCCCCTCCATCAGCACAAGAGGAGCTCCCTGCCTGCAAAGAGGCAGACCGTCTGTGACTGGCATGGCTCCTGGGACCAAAAAGCCTTCCTGGATACGTGTGGTGCCCTTCTGCTTCCCATGAAACCCATTGGAAAGGAGTTCAGAGGGAGAGATATTGGGTAAGGGGTTTTAAGGTCCATTGGTAATGTTTTCACCTGGTTGAGAATAGTTGGGGTGAGAGGAAAGGGAAGCAAGGCTGGCACATGGATCTGTGACCCTGATCCAGTGGAGGAGCTGGGCAAAATTCCCCTTGACCTCCATGGGGACAGGGGTTTGTAGATACTTTAGCTGCCTTAGAATCATAGAATCGATTTGGTTGGAAAAGACCTTTAAGATCATCAAGTCCAACCATCAAACCAGCACTGCCAAGTCACCACTAAACTACATTCCTCAGAGCCATATGTGTATGGATTTTAAATCTCCCCAGAGATGGAGACTCTACCATTGCCTTGGGTAGCCTGCTCCAGGGCTTTACAACCCTTTTGGGGAAGAAACTGTTCCTAATGTCGAACCTAAACCTCCTTTTGCACAGCCTGAGTCCATTTCCTCTTGCCCTGTCACTTTGAAGCAGTCACTCTTTCCTTAGGGATGCTTTTAAGAATGTAACAGTTTTATGGCTCCTTCCCCTGCCCCATCCATCTCCAGACAAGCTGCCTCAGCCCAGACAGCTCTCAGAAAGAGATGTGGCAGATGTGATAGGACAAGGAGCAATGGATGGAAGCTGCAGCACAGGAGGTTCCACCTCAACACAAGGGGGAACTTCTTTACTGTAAGGGTCACAGAGCACCAGAACAGGCTCCCCAGAGAGGTTGTGGAGTCTCCTTCTCTGGAGATTTTCAAGGCCTGTCTGGATATGTTCCACTGTGACCTGAGCTAGATTGTGTGGTCCTGCTCTGGCAGGGGGGTTAGACCTGATGATCTCTTTTGGGTCCCTTCCAACTTCTAACATCCTGTGATCCTGTGTGGGGCAGGCTGTGAGACCAGCAGCTCCCCACCGCCTCATCGCACGTATGAGCTCCTCCCTTTGCAGTATGGCTGCTAAAACTAGGGAAACCCTGAGTTAAAACCACAGATATGCCAGTTACAAAGAGGTAAAGGTGGAAGTGTATGGAAGCAATCCCTTCCCTTCCGAAAAATGTGCCTCAGAAATAACCACTGCACTGTGAAGGGTCCTCTGCTAAGTGACTGAAAGAAAGAAAACAGAAACTGAGAAGTCAGGAGGCCTCACAGAGCTCCAGCACGAGCCACAAAATGTCACTGAGAACCCAAATGAGCAAATACTTGGTGCTGCTGCCCCATTTCCCATTCATCCTGCTTTAATACCCCTGCCTTCTGGGCAGCACCGTGACCAAAATGTCCCCAGCTCAGGCTGTGTGCTGGCAGCTGCTCCATAGTGCTCAGGGAGGTAAAAATGCAGTTTTGAAGGTTTCCATGGACTCATCCTGGTTTGTGTCACCACGTAAATCATAGAATGGAGTCATAAATAGCACATCAGAGTCTCAACCAGACAGCTGCTTCCACCACATCTCTGCAAACATCCTGCTCTGCTCACATGTCACCCTGTAGAACATTCTCACCACCACTGACACCAAGAGAGCTGAAGACCTTGTTCCTTCTGGGCTTGACAGCATGTCTGACAGGCCCTACCTAAAATCAGTGGGATGCAGCCAAGAACCTATTTTCATCACAGAACAGGAGGTGACAAGATGAAGCCTCATGGGCTGGGGGCAAGAGATGGGGAGGATGCAGTAACCCAGAGATCGACAGGATCCCTGCCTCTGCTCACTGCCACCTTGCACCATTTGAGATCTTAATTCTAGGCTCTCATTTTCCTACCAAGTGTAATGTTTTGGTTTTGTTTTGCAGGGTGTGGGTTAGATGGCCATGAAGGCTTGAGCTGTCTTCTAGAGAAAATATATAGGCTAACAAACTCGATGTACTTATCAGTAGAGCTTCTGGAAGTGTTTATTGCTCATTTCTCCCAAACAATTATGAAGAATACATCAGCGTTGGCATGGGCATTTGTTACTGTACATATATTATTCATTGGCGTGGAACTGTTTGATTGCAGCTCTCTAGTATCACTAATCCTGTGTTTTGCTTTCCACATAAAAACATTAACATCTTGTTTGTTAATCGAGACTCGACGAGGCAGAATGTCTCAGAGAGGCTTGAGGGCTACGGGAGAGTGAGTCACTGTCACTGTGCCAAGGGACTCCCTGGGACAGAGGAGTATCAGAGAATCAGAAGGACCCTAGAAGTGGGGCTGGAAGGGTGGAAGCTGCTATGGCACCTGTGGGGCCAGGTGAGTCAAAAAGCTTCTACCTGTTTTAAACTGTTATCTCTTCCAGTTACTGGTCAGGTGTTTTACCCCAGAGTTGCCCTGCTGCAAATGAAGGCAGTTACTTTCCCATGCTAGTCCTAGGGTGGAGAAGGTGAATTCTCACCTCCTCTTCCTCATAGTCTTTCCCAATTTATGAACTGGCTTTGTATACACTCTGCTGCCTTCCACCAGCTACTCAGTCACTAATCCTCCACACTTGGGTTCGGTTGAAGAATTCTAAGAGAGGTATAACTCACCATCAGGCTAAGACAGATGCCTGTGCCATGTGAAATGAGGAAGGAGAGTTTGATTTCTCCCACGTCTTTTAGGAGTGACAGTACTTATTTTGGACACTGAGTGCTGTGCAGAACTGCCCTTAGCATTACTACGTGTTGGTTCTGCCTGCATTTGCCTTTCTTTTTCACTTCATTTTGTTTGTTTGGAGTTTTGTGTGCTGGTGAGTGGTGTCTCTGCTTCTTCCCCTGATGTGGCTGCACTTTATTAGGAAGGGAAGGGACTTGATAACAGTAATACAGCCTGTGTGGCACCTGGCTCTGCCCTGCACTCTTCTGAGATGGGCCCTACAGGGCTCTGCTGCCCTTTTGTTCATCACTCTCCAGCTCAGGGAGAGACCTGAACCCTTTGGTGCAGCCAGGTCCTCACTTGGTAAAGAAAATCTGTGCAAGAGGCAGTGGAGTAGCCTCCAGGTAACTCATTTCCATGAGACCAGCACTATCAGGAACAGGCTGGTGGCTAGAGCAGATTTTTTTCTCTATCTCTGCCCATAGGCCCTGCTGGGATCTGAGAGCAGCTTTTGAAAAATGATTTATGATACACTAAACCCAAACACATTAATTTGCTTTCCTCTCTGGTTGCTGCTTATTACCCAGAAGAAAAGAAAAAAAAAAAAAGCTTTCCTGTGCAAAATGCATTGACTTAGAGAAGAAAAAGAGAATTGCAGAGCTAAAGGAATGTCAGCACATTGTGGAAAGGGCCCTTCCCTGCCCCCCATCCCCAGACACCAGGAATCACGACAGCCTGATTCCTGCTCAGATTTATGCACGATCAGGCACTCCTGGGTTTTATTCTGTGGGGAGACCTAAGCCTGTGGGAGCCTTGGGGAGCCTTTAGTTCCACTGGGAACTAAATTCTCCTTGATATAAGCAGGTGAAACACCAGCTGATGCTTCAAGAACTGTTCCTGCTGGCAAGAGGACGCAGACAAATATTTCCTTGCTCCTTGTCCTGCTCCTCTGGTGCTGTCTGGGGGTCTGTGGCTGGCAGGTGGTGATGAGACAGGCATGGCCATGACTAGAAAGGGCAGTAATAAATCGAGCGTCCCATGGGACAGAGAGAGCAAAGATGACTGTGAAGGGGCCAGAGAATACACACCGGCTACTAATGTGCTGTGTGTGCTAGAAACCTGGCCCTGGAGAACAAGCTCATCCCAGTGTGTCTTCTGCTTTGGTGGCCTCTGAAGGCTGGGGTTGGGCATCCTCTTGCTCAGCTCTGGATGGGCTCTCTTCAATGCTGTCAAGGGCCTTGGAAGCAGAGGGCAGCCAAACAGCCTTATTGGTCCTGCCTGCCTTTGGGTTTAATGCAGCAGACCCACTCTGGTAGCTCGCTGCCTAGCAGCATTAGCTGACTCCTGCTCTGTTTTCACTGTTTACTTTTCTACTCCATGGGGTTTATGTGGCCCAAGGCACATCCCCATCACACTGGAGGCTCTAGAGCCTGCAAGAGAGAGTGTGAGAATCTATTTTGCATGAAGGCTAATGTGGTTGGAAAATCCCCGTGAGAGCCCTTGTTTATTACCATGGATATGCAATACCCAGCTGCTTTCCCTTCCGTTGCAGTGCAAAGCTAAACAAGGCTGGCTGGCTTCCCTGTATGCTGCCTAAACAGGCTCTGCCACACAACTGTACTATGCAGATGGCAGCTGGCACTGGCAGAAATGATTATTCCTCCTCAAAATGGAAATTGGTCTCTCTAGAGGGCTTTTTGTGGCAAGTGCCAGCGTCTGCCTTCGAGTTGTCGGTGGTTTTGGGGGAAGCGCTGGCTGCTGATGTCCTTTGGTGTATTTCTGTGTGGTAACCTGGTAACTGAGCTGATTTTCAATAATAAGAAAAGATGTGTTGCAAATCCAGGGAAGAGAAGATGCCCCATGGGCTTGTACAGCAGTGGAATGTCCTGATGGATAAAGAGGTGGCCATACTTGCCAGGCTGTGCTGCTCCAGCCACCTGTACCTGAGCTGGGTGGGAGGCTGCTGGCTGATGTTGGCGTGTTTGTGAGCTAGGGGAGATGTTTAATGGAGAAAACTGCTTCTCCAGGGTAACCGAGCTGCAGGTGTTCGGTTTGCAGGGGCTCCCTTTGAAGCAGTCGAGAACAGGAACCAGGCTGCAGCCAGGGTCTCCCTAGTGCTGCAGGGCTGCTGGGAGGGGCGGAGGAAGAGCTCTTGTTCTTGCCGCGCCCCGCAGCTCCTTCCCGGGGAAGCTCGGAGACTTGCTCCGGATCGTCAGCATCCCGGAGCCGTTGGGCTTTCCGGAGCCCTGCCCTGGGTGGCCCCGATCCCACCTCTAAATCCTGGCTCGCCCATCTCCATCCCACCAACCCCTGTCAGTTGTTCCCTGTCCCGGTTCCCTGTCGCCCTCCTCCCTTCCCCGGACTCCGACAGAAGCGTCCTGCGGGTGCCGAGCAGCGGCACAGCCGGGCTGAGGTCCCTGCGTTCCGGCTGAGCAGAGCGGGCTCCTCCCGCCCCAGTGCCAGGTCCCCACCCCAGTTCTCGCCACCGCCCCCGGTCCCCGCCGGTGCAGCACCGCGGACAGCTCCAGGGAGGCCGTCGAGGGCGGTGGCGATGAAGCGGGCGGGTCCCGCACTCACCATGATGGAGAAGACAAGGGCCACGATGTTGATGGGCCAGACGGGGCAGAAGCAGGAGAAGATGGCGAGCACCAGGTAGTCCCGGGGGCGGCCCTGATCCGGTGCCACCGTGCTGGTGGCCGTGGAGGAGGCTCTGCCCAGGCTAAGCCGGGATGGAGAGAGTGGGGCCACTTCCAGGTGCCCGACCGACACCGACTTGTAGGCGAGCCCGTGCCCGTTGCGCTCCGTCTCGCCGGGCAAAGCGGCCGTGAAGGATTTGGAACCGCGGAGGCCCTTCTCCTCCCGGCCCTCGGTCGCAGACAGTAGCTTCTCGGTCTCCTGGAAACGGGTGGGTAGCGCCGTGCCCGAGCCCGGGCCCGGGCCCGGGCCGCCGGGCGCGGAGCCGCTGCTCGCCATGGCCCGGCGGAGCGGGCACCGAGCTGGCCCCGCCGCCGCCGCTCTGCGCTCGGGGCCCGCCGCCCCGCGGGAGGCCGTGCTGGAGGAGGGGCCAGCCCGGTTCGGCCCCCGGGGCAGGATCGGGGCCGCGGATCCGCCCCCGGGATGTCCCCGTCTCCACGTCGTCCGCCCCCCTCTCCCGGGCTGTTCTCAAGTCTCCGCCCGACCCGCTGCCCCTCGGGGATGCGGGAGGTGGGGTGGTGGGAAAGCCGGGATGTCCCTTGTCGCCTACAGCCCAGCTCCGCCCCACCGGCCCCCTCCTTCTTCCCGAGGACTCCCACAGGCTCCGGTCCCCTGCAGCTGTACGTGAGAGCCCAGCCCGAATGGGCTCGGTCGGTGTCAGCGGGGCGCGGCTGCTGCCCCCGGCTCCAGAGCTGCGGGGACGTGCCGCGGGCAGCTCGGGGCTGGCACACGCAGCCATGCTGTCCTTGCTCGCTCCTGACGGCAACTGGGTGCTGCTGGCACACACAGCCGGGCAGTCCCTGAGTCCCTCCTGACGGCAACTGGGTGCTGCTGGCACACACAGCCCTGCCGTCTGTGTGTCACTCCTGGCTGAAAGCGTGGCCCCAGGGAGGGAGGGAGGTAGGTATGTGACACAGGGCAGCTCCACAAACCCCTCATCACTGCGGGAAGAGGCTGGAGCTGCCCAGGGGGGTGATCGTATCCCTGGTTCCAGACGCTCTGCAAAAGTGTCCTCCGTAGACACAGGGTGGGAGGAGGCCCTGGACACATTGTGCCAAGATGTGTATGGGTGACCCGGGAGAGGCAGCAGCTGGGAACAGTGACCTGCAAAGGGGAAACTGTGGGTGGGTGGGGTGGGTTATGTACCAAAGAGCAGCCTTTTTGGGAGGGTGCTGTGAGGGGCAGGAGAGAAGGCAAAAAAAACCCCAGAGCCTGCATGCCTGGCAAAGATGGATGTTTCCCACCCATTCTCTATTATGCTTCAATTCTATATTTGTCAGGGATTTCCCTGGCAGTGAGTGCCATCTATGGGCCACACCCAGCTCCTTTCTGAGAAGTGTCTCAGAGAACCTGCTGCCAGCTGGGATCTGCTGCCCAGCCCTCTCCAAAGCCTGCTAGGCTGCTCCCCCACTCCCCTGCCAACCTGCCTCACTGGGACTTCTCTTGTTCTGCAGCGTCCAGACAGAACTGGGACCTGTGAGCAGTGGGATGACCCTGCTTCAGGGGGTCGCATTGGATTATGCATCACCCCCTGCCCCTGCTTCTCTGGCCATCTGCTTCCATCTCTCTTGCTCTGTCTGACCATCAAAGCTGAGGGTAAAACCTAGAGATGTAAATTTGGGTGCTTTGTGTCTGGGTTAGGGCTGGGTTTCACTTAAACCTTCTTTGAATGCTGGTTTTGCTGGGCTTTCACCTTGGGATGGGTGTTGAAGGGACAGAGTAGGGGTGCATGCTGCTCCAGCGAGAGCCAGAGCAGGGAAAGCCACTCAGAGCAGGGATGCTGTTGGAAGAAGCAAGATTCCTTCCACGGACATTGCTGCAGGCCTTCTCTCGGCCGGGGGAACATCTGCTGGAGATGAAAGCCGAGATGCCTCACACCATCAGCACTTCAAAGAGGCTCCTTTGCTGAGCCAAGAGCTCTCTCTCCTGGCTGCTGACAGGTTTCCTCTGCTCCTTGCCCAGCTTCCTTTTCCCACTCTGGGATTAAGGGAGGAGGAGAGCCTGGGGAGGGACTGGCACACTAGAGCAGAGGGCATTAATGATTCCAGCATGTTCCCCACCGGCAGGGAATAAGCCTGCCTGTGGTGTGCTGACAGCCAGTGCTGGGGCTCATCTGGGAGCATAGGGATGGGAGTCATAGAATCTTAGAATCGTTTAGGTTGAAAGGGATTTAAAGATCATCTATTTTGAACCTGCTGTGAGCAGGGACAGCTTTCACTAGACTCAATTGCTTAAGGCCTTGTCCACCCTGGCCTTGAATAGTTCCAGGTAGGGGGCATCCACAACTTCCCTGGGCAACCTGTTCCAGCATCTGCCCACCCTCACTGTAAGGAATTTTCTGCTAATATCGTGTTGTAATATGCCCTTTTCCAGCATGAGTCCACCACACTCAAAGTAATTCATCCTTATGCTACCAATCCAGGTCTACTTGAATCACTTTAGCCTTAGCCCAGTCCACCTGCTACTTGTTTTGGTGTTCCTTGGTAGCTTGACTCATTGGAGGACTTTAGGAGCTCTGGTTGGAGCTGAGCACTGTGGGAATCACACCAAGTGTGATTTATCCTGTCCCCAAATCTGCTGCCTGTGGTGCGTGTGGCTGTAAACCTCTAATTCCTGTAACAATTCCAGTTTGCTGAGCCCAGGGAACTCTCCCAGCTGGCCTGGGCTCTCTAAGCCATCAGGAACAGGAGCCAAAGGGGCCTTTAATAAAATCTCCCCACTTCCTGCCCACAGCTGGGACCAGCCAGGAGCACACCGTCTGCCTGTCCACCTGACCCACTCTGCTGCCATCCCCACAAATGGGCAGGTGGGTTTTAGAGAAGCTGACATCTGCCTGCCCTTCCAGCCTGGCCTGGCAAATCTGCCGGGCACAAACGTCCACACCAATGAGCTTAGCGCCCACAGTCCCAGGGCACCAACCTTGCCCTGCTTATGCTCCCCTTCTGCACCGGCGGGAGCCGGAGTGACCAAGCCAGCCAGGAGCTTTAGCGTGATCCCCACGGCCCATCTGTCCACCCCGCACATATTAACAGCCAGTGCCCTGCTGGCAGGGTTTTTAACTCGTGTTTTCTCACAGCACAAGCAAGAGAGAATAAATAGCAGTGGCAGTCGGTGGTGGCAAGACCTTGCAGCCAGACACACAGGGTTGGCACTTCAGGAGACTTTCCATCCTCCCCAGTTTTCCTGCAGAGTGGAAGCCTGCAGGCAGGCAGCATGGGAGTCCTGTTTGGCACGATGGGGGCTCCTGCCTCCTGCCAGCGCTGCAGCTGAGCTCAGCATCCCACAGCGCCTCTCTCTCACACCAAGGTCCCTTCCCACTCCCACCGTTTGTCTCACGGACGCGTTACCTTCCCGGCAGGTCAGTGGATGGGCAGGCACTGCTGGTGGCCCCAGCTCTGGCAATAGCCCAGCTGCCAGGGGACTGCCACAGCCAAGGGGTCTTGCAGGCTGCCGGTGCATGTCTGCTGGCAGGGGCCTCGGAGCCCGGAGTGCTGTGTCCCGCTGGAGCAGTAGGCAGGGCTGGGCATGGAACCATCCTCCTTCGGGCCCTCGTAGCGATGGAGCTGCCTCTCCGGAGGAAACCCGGTGTAGAGAGGGGACGGGAGGCAGCGCTGCAGGCTGGCAGTGCCTGCAGAACCCAGCTCCCAGGGCAGCTGAGGGTTGTTTGCCTTCAGCCCCAGCTCCTGCGCAGGGACCCCAGCCCGGCCGCGGCACTCGGAGTGGGCACAGGGCCAGCAGCGGTGCAGGGACAGGGACAAAGCTGTGATCCTGTTGATGGCTCGCCGGAGGGTGGCGATTTTAGAAAGCCGTTTGCCACCGAGGTCATGTTTGAGGGCCAGGCGCAGGGCGTTGAAGGCTTGGTTGTAGTCCAGGATCCTCTTGCGCTCTCTGACATTGGCTGCCATCCTCCTGGCCTTGGAGCGCACCGGCCTGCTCCTCTTCCTCACCTTCGTCCCTTCTGCATCACTCAGGCAGGTGACTGTCTCCCTGCCCTGGGGGATCCACAAACCCTGCCCGTAGCATATCTGGGGTGCAACTCCTGCTTCCAGCTCCTCTTCTGAGCTGTTGCGCCCTGGCGTGGTTCCTTTTCCCATGGCAGCTGGTGAGGGGAAGTGGGAGAGGTGCTGCTGTGGTCCTGCCTCCTGCAAGGTGTGGGAGACACTCCTCCAGGGACACGCAGCTGCCCATAAAAACCTACCCTGGGCTCATCACGTGGCTCCCTCCCCGCTCTCCTCACCTGCCTGTAGATATGTTGCCTTGCAGAGAGGCAGCAGGTGAGTCCAGCCTGGGCTCTGCCCATAGCGATGCTCCTGAGCATAGTGTTGATCTGCAACGTGAGGTGCTGGGGTGCCCTGTGCTTGTGGTAGGATGCTCACGGTCCTCAGTGGGGAAGCCTCTCTACCAGGTACATGTTGCAGTGGTTACTTTAGACTCTGCTAAGAGTTTAGTCACTGCAGGAGTTCCCCATGCTGCTCTGCCCTCTCTTCTGCCGGTGGCTCAGCCTGGGCCAGGGTTTCATATGGTGCCAAGAGGCATCACCACTCTGGCATGGAGGCTTGGGCTCTGCTCCCCCATGCTCACTGTTGCTGCAGCATTTCTGTCGTTTCCCAGCTAGGGGAAGCTGAGGCAAGGAGTGGGGAGGTTGCTGAGGAGAGCAGCGAGTCTTCTGCCTGGCTACAGAAGAGGACAAAATGAATCCAGGAACGGGGCTAGAGCACTGAGCTGCCTTCGAGGCAGTATCTTAGGGCCGTTCCACACAGCTGCACCCCGGAGAGCTGGGAGCATCCCTGGGCATGGAGCTAAGGTGAGTGCCTCGGCAGTAGCAGCCCCAGGAGACAGCAGAGGAATGTATGGGGCTTGGCACGCCTCTGCCCTGCGGAATAGGAAGCAGGAATGCGGCAGGGGGGGATTGGGGCAGGTGATAAAAGAGCTAAAGTGCTACCTGCCTGCAGAGCCTTCCTGTCCCTTCCCAGCAGCGGGGAGCCCTGGGGGCATAGCTGTCTGGGCTGGTGCTGCTGGGCCTGCCCAGCACTTACTCTGGGGAAGATGCTGAAAGCAGCTTCTTGTTCCTTGCATCCTCAAGCCGGTGGTATCAAGGGACTTGCCAGGCATGGTGGGTCCAGAGTCCACGGTGGGGGACCAAGCTGCTGTGCTCTGAGCCGTGCAGGACCAGCACGTGTGTTTGTCCATCATCTCATTAACGAGCAGTTGCTAAATGCCTCCCTGCATGAACAGTGATGTCTTGAATAATGGCTCAGGAGCAGGTCTGACAAATTGTTGGGGTGACTGGTGCAAAAGCAGAGTCCCAGGAGAACCTGCCCCCACCTTGATCCATCCCTTCCTATCTGATTGTCCCAGCTCGTGTTCAATCAATAGGCACAATTAGCGGGGGGCTCTTTGTCTATTGCCCTTCTCCTCTCTTGGCTCTTTGAAGTCAGAGCTAATTTAGGTGCCTCTGCTCTGGGAACCCAATAAATCAGGAGCTGGGGCCTCAGGCAGGGGGGGAGGACCAGGCAGCAGGACTTCAAAGGGAAGTGAAGCTCACAAATATTTTTGAGCACTCACCTGTGCTCACTCTGTCCCCTCTTGTTCTCCCCAGAAGCCGTCTGGCTGCCCAGTCTTGCTCTGCCCAGGAGTGGATGCTACCCCTGACCACTGACCCAGTGAGCAAGAAGCTCTTCAAAAGGCTTGAGAGATGCAGGATGTGCATGCTGGGTCCTCCAAGAGACATGACTGCCCAAACTCCAGCTATGCAAGACAGATCCCTGCTGCAGAGACGTTTTGTCTTATGTGGGAGGTAAGGAGGTGTGGTACAGAGGTGGCTGAGATGGACGAGAGGCTAGGCCCTGCTGGGGAGATGCTGGTCAGAAATGGAACAGAAGGCAGGCAGCAGCCCCAAGGCTGCCCCATCCTGCCCACAGTGACCTTGTTGCTGGCTGGCCAGCACTGCTGGGGCTTCCCAGCTTCTCAGCTCTGGACAGGGATGCAGCCCCAGCGCTCGGAAGCAGGCAAGGCCAGGCTGTAAATCAAGGGGCATCAGATGTCACCTGCTGTCTGTAATTAGTGCATCCTGCTGGGCCTTCCCCACCTTGTCCTGGACACTTCCTACCTAGGTGCCCATTACAGGGTGGGAGGCCAGGAGGAACGCCCCCACCCAGGCACTGCTCCCTCGGCCCCACTGATTTATCACCATTCACTGGAAAGATTTATGGGCTGAGCTGTGGAGCCAGAGAAGTGTTGCAGGGCTCTACTGGGCCCTCTGCCCGACAGCTGATGAAGGAGCTGTAATTATCTGTCACCACGCATAAATCAGGCCACTCACAGCACAACCCTCCCCACCTCCCCAGCCCCCACAAAGAAGTCTGACCCTCAGGGGCTCCTCACCTCTCCAACATGTGTCACACTAAACTGGGGCACTACTGAGCACCTGCCCATCCTTGGTAGCACTGTCACAGCTTTCAAAGGTCCCTCAGCTTTCAAAGGTGTGTTCTTGGGTGTCTTCACCCGTAACACTGCCACCCTGCCCAGACAGAGACTGGGTCCATTGCAGCCCCCTGAGATGATGCTCCAGCACCCAGTGGCCCCAGTGATGGTCACAAGGAAGTGGGGAGTCCCACTGTGTCCCACCCTACTCCAAGTCACCAGCCCATGAATGCCTCTTGGGATGTTCCAGCACCTCCCTCTAGGCTAGAGAGAAAGACTAAGAGGTGTCCAAGCTGTCATTGCCAGTTGCTGAGATGAGCAATGCCCAGGCAGGACCTGTCTGATGGCTGTGTTGGGCAGCAGCATCCCCTTGGCCAACTAAGGCAGAAGGACTCCCTCCTAGGGAGTGAAAGTGAGGAATTAGACATCCAGTGGGCATTTGGGACACCAACTAATGTGACTGGCAGGGACTGGAGAGGATTAGAGGAGACCAAGATGAGGGACTGGGAACCCCTTCTCCAGCCCATACAACCCAGGGGCACCCATGTGTATGGACATTTCCACTACTTTCAAGAGGAGATCCAGGTGTTTTGGACCTGCCTAGGAGCCCCCTTGTCCCCTGGAGCCCCAAGTGTCTGGGGCCTGCCTAGGAGCCCCCTCTTCTGCCCTGGAGACCCAAGTGTCTGGGACCTGCCTAGGAGCCCCCCTGTCCCCTGGAGACCAAAATGTCTGGGACCTGCCTAGAAGCTACTCCTGTTCCCTGGAGACCCAAGTGTCTGGGACCTGCCTAGGAACCCCACTGTTCCCTCAGGAACCAAGTGCCTGGGCTCTGCCTAGCAACCCTACTGTTGCCTGGGGACACAGGCATCTGGGTGCTGTGCTCTGGGGCCATGGGCAGGTGGTGGTTGCCCCTGATGCTAGTGATGGTTCTCTGGCTCCCTGGCAACCTAGGCATCGAGGCAGGGCCACTTGGCTTGTGGCAGTGGGTGGTCCTGGCATCCTGGCTCCCTGGAGTGCAGCCCTGCCTGTTCTGCTTCAGCCCTGCTGTTCCATGGACAGACCTCTGCCATGCCATTACTGGGTCTTCTGCTGACCAACCCCAGCATCAAGAATGCCTTGGGGCCATTGCTCAGGCTGCTGTGCCACTTGCCTCTGTCACTGTGGGTGCGTCATGGGACACCAGGGACACCCAACTGAAGAAGCACCCAGCCCATGGACCCCTATTCCTAACTGGGACCTCTATCTCACCACAGACCTCCATCCCAATGGAGATCCCCAACCTGAACAGCATCTCAGAGCCCTCTGGGGTTCCCCACTTCAACTGAAGTCCTCATACTGACACTGGCCAAGACCCTAGGAAGCTTGGGACCCCTTTCCTAAACAGGAACTCCAGGCACCCATCTCACATCAGTACTTTAGGAACCTCCTCAGCTGTGCCAAGATCTTCACAGATGCTGAGGAACTCTGAGAAGCCCAACCCCACCTGGGACCCTGAGAATCACCCAGCGCTCAACAGGGATGCTCTGGGAACTCCCTGGCCCTATCTAGAATGTCAGGAATTCCCAGAAACCCCTGATCCTTACCAATATCTCTAAACCCTTATCAAGACTCCAGGAACCCCTGCAAACCCTCAGCCCTTACCAGAGCCTCCCATCTCTGAACTCCCCACCCCAACCTTTTGCTGGTCTCACTGTCTCTGTTCTTGTCTCAGGGTCAGAGCAGCACAAGACTCTTGAGGAGATCATCGCAGCTGCCCTGCAGTTTCTGGAGGAGAAGAAGGGCTTGAGTGAGCAGGGGACATGGGACATGTGACATGTGAGGGGGCAGGGCCAGGGCATGGGGGATGAGATCTTGAGTCGGGGGTGTGGTGAAATACAGCATATGTGGAGGTCTGGGATCTGTTCAGGGACGTTTGGGGCTTCTTCAAGGTTTTCAGCTCCTGGGGATGTGGAGGGAGTATTTGGTGATGTATGAGACTGCAGGATGGGTATTAGGGGTCTAGGGAAGTTGTACAGGGGATCTGGGGGGTCTGGGGAGGGTTTATGGGGATTGAGGGGAGGGCACATTATCTCACCTGGACATCTGGGACAACCCAGAGGCCCTTGAAGCATCCCTGCAGGAAGTCGTCAGCCAAATCAAGGAGCTGCTGAGCAAGCTGGCAGGAGGTATGAGGCCAGTGGCCGATTGGACCCACCTGAAACTCCCTCCCTGTGAAATCTCTGGGACCCCCCACTCCTCCTTGAGTCCCCCACCCTGGGCATCCCCATCTTGGTGAAACCCCCGGGGACCTCATTTGGGCTGTACAAGGGCTAAGCCTCGACAGCTGATCACAGGTACATGAATCCCAAGTGATCTCCGGTCTAATGCTGCTTCCTCCCCACCAGCTCCAGCCTGCATTCCACCCTGTGGTGAGTGCCCATCCCCATGTCTTGCCACCCCCTGGCCCTTACTACTCCTCCCATGCCCCTGGGACCACCAAGTCTCTCTTTCCCAGGGTACCAAGCAGCCGCCCGTGTCTTCAAGTGCGCTACCTGCCACTTCGAGGACTGCCCCTTCCCCCTGGACTGCCCAGGTATGGGGCTCTGGAAGACCCAGGCAGCCAGGCTGGGCAAAGCTCCACCCTGGAGCTGGGTGCCCCCAGGACTCGGGGGACAGCCTTCAATTTGTCACATGGACACGTGTGCTGGGCCCAGCGTCGGGGCACGAGAGCATGCCAAGATGCGTGAGGCTCATGCCCACGGCGGGCACAGAGGAGCAGGGGCAGGTGCAGCTCACAGGCCTGTCTGTGCTCCCAGTGCAGGACAGGTGGGTGCAGGAGGATGAAGCCATCACGCTGCTCTGCGATGTGCCCTTTGCCATCCCCGCAGACCCGGCCGTCACCTGGATGTTTGCCAGGGATGTGAGTGGCAGGGGCAGGGGCAGGGGTGTGCATTGGCACTGCTGGGAGGTGCAAGCATGGGCAGCAAGGCCTGCAGGCACACGGTGGTGTGCTTGGTGCGAGGACTCTCAGCAGTTACAGGCGTTGCTTAGGCGGTAGCTACCTGTGCTGTGTGTGTGTGAGTGTGGTGCCACTGCTCACCCTTGAGCTGGAAGGGACCTTAGAGATCATACAGTTCCACCCCCCATGGCAGGGACACCTCCCACTAGCCCAGGTTGCTCAAAGCCTCATCCAGCCTGGTCTTAAATACTTCCAGGGATGAGGTATCCACAACTTCTTTGGGCAGCCTGTTTCAGGATCTCACCACCCTCACAGCAAAGAACTTCTTGCTAATGTCCAATCTGAATCCATCCTGCTCTGGTTTCAAAGCAGGAGGCAGGGCCTGTTGTGACAGGACAAGGAGTGATGGTTTGGTGCTTAAAGAGGGAGATTTAGACTGGAAAGAAGAAAGAAGATTTTAATCATGAAGGTAATGAGACCCTGTCCCAGGCTGACCAGAGAGGTAGGAGGTGCCCCAGCTCTGGAACCATTGCAGTTCATGTTGGATGAGGCTCTGAGCAGCCTGCTGTAGTTGCAGAAGTCCCTTCTGGCTGCAGTGGGTGTGGACTGGGTGATCTTTAAAGGTGTTTCCAACCCAAACGACTCTGATTCTCTGAAGTCACTTTTGGGTGTGCTCTGCCGGTGTGTCCCTCTGTGTGCACACCAGGAGCAGACGTGGGACACCAGGTGTGAGCATGTGCATGAGCAAAGGGCACAAGAAGCAGGAAGGGGACATGATGAGCATGTGCAGGGCATGGCTACCTCTGCATGCACACATACAGGGTGTCAGGGAATGGGTGGACCTGCTGCTGATGTGCTCTCCCCTGCCCCAGCTGCGCACACAGGACCTGGCACAGTTTGAGAAGATGCAGGGGAGTGTGGTGGGACCTTTCAGCCTGACCATTGAGGAACCTGCCCCAGGAACCATTGCCTGCTGCCTGGGGGAGTTCTCTCAGCCCTTGGTCCGCAAGTACTTCTACATCAATGGTGAGCCCAGACACCTGGGTGCCCTGGGGACAGAGAACAGTGTTGGGTGGAAAGGGACCAGACAGAGGGAGGATGAATGGGGGTGCCAGGACACCTAGGTCCATGGTGGGCAGGGGGGGTGGAGCAGAAATTCCCTGATACCTGGTTGCTTTGGAGGCAGTGGAACATGTGGGATGAAGCAGGGACCACAGAGGCCTGGATGACCTGAGGTAACTGTCCCCACAGTGTCAGAGAGAGGTGTGGAGGAAGAGAAGAAACTGCAGGCTCGGTTCAGATCTGTGCTGCACTGGTCCCACCACAGGACCCCCAGGCACCACACAGCATTGCTGAGGCTGGGGCTGGCATTTGGCTCCATCGTGCTCCTGCTGCTGCTGTTGCTGGTGTGAGTATTCCTGACCTGATAAACCTTTCCCTCAAAGTCTTCATGCTTCTGGGGCTCCCTGCAGACCAGCGTGGGCCTCCCAGCACACCCCTAGACCCTACAAATATGAGGGATGCTGGGTGTCCAAGGTGGGGCATAGACTGCTGGCACTCCCATTGTCCTCTGACCCATCCTAGACCAAGGGTCTACTGCACCCAGGACCACTCGAGGTCGCCTTGCTTCCCCTAGACTCTCCATGACCCTTCCACATTTCCCTGTTTTCCCCAGGACCCCTAGTTATAGTCAGTTGCCCTACTTGCCCCCAGTTTCCCCTCAGACAATTTAGGCCCAACAGATGTTCCCAGGACTCCCCAGTTGCCCTTTGGACACACGGAGTGTCCTCCCTCTTCCCCATCTTTCTTCATTTATCCTTCTGCTTCCCAGGGCCATCTGGCAATGCTGGAGCCTCCGAGGTCACAGGGACACCCACAGCCCTGGACAGCATGATCCTTCAGAGTGCTCCAAATGCCTGGATGCGCCCTAGAGGAGCTTGACGTGTGGGCCCTTCCCTGAGGACTGAAATTTCCACTGGGAGTGGCACATGCAAGTGGGAAGGAGCCTGGGGACAGAGTTCTGCACAGCTGGATTATGCTGGAGATAGGGAGGAGCTTGGGCTTGCAAACAGCTATCAGTGGGCTTGAATAGAGCAAACTGGGCACTGTGCAGAGCATAAGAAGACCAAGATGTATTTCTGAGATGCTTAAGCCTGCATTTCAACAGCTGGCACTAAGGCGAGGTCAGGCTGATACCCATAGGGGAGCTTCTCTTGCTAACTGCTGTAGCAAAGCCACCTTTGCATGGCATGGCCACTCAAATGCCAAGCTGCTGTCTGCTCTGATTATTTGTCTAAAGCATTTTATCAGGTATTTACTTTTTACACCACTCCATCAGCTGCAGTGCCTGGGCTGAAGTCCCAGCCCGTGCTTCCCCATCCCATTGAGGCCGAGCCTGATGCCGGGGACCTTCTCTGTTACCTCAGCAGAGCCACCGTGTGCCCATCCTGAAGGCTGCAGCTCATGCTTCTCACCCAAGGAGCAGCAATAATTCCTCCTTAGGAGCACACTGGGATGGAAATGTCCCTCCTTTCACTCGCAGCTTTCCCTCAGGTGCATGGCTTGTGAAGCAAAGGGAAGGGGATGAAGCTTTTCCCATCCAGAATGCTGGTGACAGGAGCATGTGCAAGTGGCAAAGAAGGGTGACAGAAAGATGCAGGCACTGGCCATGGGCTCCCCTTCCTCTCAGACCTCTCAAGCTCTTTCCTTGTCTGGAGGGGCTCAGCACAACACAGAATTGTTTTGGGTGGAGAAGACCTTTAAGATACACAGCAGCAGCCCAGAGAGCCTTGCTGGAGCTCCAGCACAGAATCCATCAGCTGCTGAGCACAGGTTCTCTGTTCCTGCCCTCAAACCTCCTCTGTTCCTTTCAGTGTCTGCTTAGTGCTGATTTCTGCCCTTGAGGCACACTCACATCCCTCTTTTCCACCACAAGTGCCCTCCATCAACACTGAGATCACATCTGTCCCTCTCTGGATTCCACCACCAGATCCCTTTCAGTTCCTCTATGCTGCCTCAGTTCCCCTCCATGCACTCTCGGACCCCTCCATTCCCTTTTTTAAGTGCTCAGCTCTCTGTCCTTGTGCTCCCTTCACCTAGTTCTGCTCCTTTCCTGGGCAGACACCGGCTTTCCTCAGCTGCCACCCAGCCTGCATCCCAGTCTTCCAAAGCCAGTGCCCCAGAGACCACAGCTGGCTGACAGAAGCACTTTAGCCAGTGCCTTTCAGCAGTTCCACCAGCTGCTCCAAAGGCTGTCCCACCACAGGCAGTCTCTCTGGAAGTCTCAGGGCTGCTCTGACTTCCCCAGCAAGAGCTGGGCTGGGCTTGCCAAAAACGCATGAAACAAGGACCAATTGACCTGGCACCAACCAGCTCTGGGCTCAGATGGTGGGAGGCAGGGACATGCCCAGTGTTTGCTCTCACGCTGATTGGCGACTGGCATGCAAGTGTTTATTTACTGAGCTGCACTCTCCAGAGCTCCCAAATATGCTGTTCCTAGGGGGAATTCCATCCAAGGAGCTAAGCACTCACAGAAGACCGTTCCAAGGGCTCTTGCTGGCATGAGGGTTATACTCTTTGCAGCTGAGGAAGCTGTGCACCTAAAACCACAGGCACCTTCTTGTCTGCTTGGGTTTTCTGAGGGCACATAGGAAGCCCAGCCTGATTTCCTCCTCCAGTTAAAGGGCAGCTGGGAGTGGGAGTAGGATCCACTCACCCCGCCCACTGCAGAGGGCACTACAAATGCCTCCACAGGACCTGCTGCTCCACAGCTTTCTGCTCCAGAGGACATGGACGCCATGGGTGAGTAGTGGGCTGGGAAGTGGGGTGCTTGCTGGCATAGGTGGGGCAGCCTGGCAGCAGGGAGTAGATCTCCGTGCACTGCTCCTTGCTCACCCATGGGGAGCAATCGCATTGATGCCCTCTGGGGCTATGTTCACCTCAACTCCTCTCAAGAGCAGCAGCTTGTGTGCTGCATTCTGCCTCACCCCAGCCAGTGTGCTCCTTCTGGGGCTAGAAACACAACCTGGGGCAGTAGCTTGTTGAGTGTTTTGCTCCAACATCTCATGCGTGACTTCACCAGAGCTGGTCAGGGGGAATGGGCAAAGTTGTCTACTCCTTGGGCAAAAGAGTTGAGGCCTTTTGGCAAGCTTTCCAGCTGGCACGGGCCAGTCTGATGCTGCCCAGAGTGCTTGGTGCTCTCCTGCACCTCCCGTGGTTGTGTTATGTGGGAGCCAGGGGATTTCTCCCACCTCTCTGGAGGGAGGCTCACGTTTTCTCTTTTCTCCTGTCTTTTCCCTTTCTAGCAGCCCAGCGCCTTCTGCTCCTTGCTTGTGTGCAGTTCTGGGCTGCCCCAGGCCACTCCACGCATATAGAAACCCAAAACCTCTTCAAGAAATCTCCCTCCAACACCTCGGCAAGTGCTCTGAGCCAGTCTGGTATGTAGCACCCCCTGGGCATCGCAGTGCCCTCACCAGCCCCTGGTGGTCGCTCAGTCTGGGGCAGCTGAACAGTCCCTGCCCTGGGCCAGTGGAGGCTTGGTAAAATGATTCTTGGGAGAGGGTGAGCTGTGCTGCTTCAGATCCAAAAGACATCTCCAGGATGTATGCAGGCAGGTGCGCTGGGGAGACCTGGTGTCCCTGCAGGCTTTGCTCAGCTGGGGAGAGAAGCTCTGCCCATGTGGCAGCAGAACCTTAATTGCAGTGGCATTTGTTGCAGCAAGAGAGCTGAAGACATGAGGAGACGACATCTGCCAGCACAGGAGGGATCTGCTGTTGGGTGCTCCTGTGCAGGCAGCTCTGGGTGGGGAAGGGCCCTGTACCATCCCTAGCCTTGTCTCTGCTCCAGGCTGGAGGATGGTGGGTGTGAGGGGGTGTACCCATACTGTGTGTGCACTGTGCAGATTATGCACATTGCACTGTGCTTGAAGGGGTCATTTTCCTCCTGTGGCCAAGGGAACACATCCTAGGTCCTCTTCACCTTTGTCTCCAGCTTGACTCTTAGTGACACAATTCCTTTTCCAGGAGACCTGTAGAACCCACTGGTGTCCATAGCAGTCTCCTGTCTCATACCAATATAGCCCAGTGGGTCTGGGGCCTTTCACTGGGGCTGCCTCTTGTTGGATGTCCCTGTTGGCTGAGGCCAACCTCTCCTCCAGCTGCTCTGGGCAGATGTCACTCTATCCTGCCACAGGGGGAAAATGTGGCCTTGTCCTTTGCACAGTCCCTTGTTAAATCACCCTCTCTCCTGCCCCAGGCTGGCCCAAGGACTGCAGTGAGATTCCTGCTGGCAGCCCCAGTGGTGTCTACATCATCCAGCCCACAGAACTCCACCCCATCACGGTGTACTGTGAGATGAGCATGGCAGAAGGGGGCTGGATGGTCATCCAGAGGAACCACCATAGCACAGAGATCACCTGGGCTGAGTCCTGGAGCACCTACAAGCACGGCTTTGGGAACCTGCACTCCGAGCACTGGCTGGGCACTGAGTACATCCATCAGATCTCCAAGCAGAAGGTCTACCGGGTCAGGTTTGTCATCTGGGATGCCACAAACAGTATCAGTTTTGCAGACTACAGCCTCTTCAGCTTGGATGATGAGTCCCAGGGCTACCGGTTGAGGCTGGGAGCGTACTCAGGGACAGCAGGGGATGCCATGGACTCAGACAATCCCAGGAAAGTGCACAACAGCATGAAGTTCTCCACAAAGGATCGGGATCAGGACACCTACAGCGGGAACTGTGCCTCCCGCTACCGGGGCGGGTGGTGGTACTCTGCCTGTTATGCTGTGCTGCTCAATGTCAAAGGGGGCTTAACGTGGGGCAGCCTGTGCAAAGGGAACTGCAAAGCTTCTGCCATCCTCATCAAACCAGCTTCATACCACTAGTGCTCTTTCCCCCTCCTGTCTGCTCATGACCCTGCTGGAGCCCACTTTGCTGGCTGGAGGTGAACAGGCTGGTTCCTGCCGCTCTTCTCTTTTCCTCCTCTCTTGAGAAGCAGCAAAGCTCCCTGCTTTGGTTCTGGCCTTTCACCTGTGATGAATATTTAGGGATCATTATTGGGACAAATTATAAATGCTGCAGATCCCAAGCATGTTCCTTCTGGAGAAATAACTGTGCTCAGAAAGCTAAACCCCTCCTGATCCAGCAAGGTCCTGTTGTCCTTTTGCTTTGTGGGTGTAGATGACCTCAGAAGAACAGTATCAGTCATTGCTAACTAACCTGAGCCAAGCTGCCTTCAGCACAACCTAACCATGTACACACCAGGTCCTTGCTGTAGTCTGGATACATCCTGCAGAATAAAATTGCTTTCAGAACCTGCAGAGATGTGCAAATGTCCTTCATTTATTTAGGAACCTCTCACAGCTGCTGACAGTTTCTTGTCAGGTTGAGGCAAGAAATTGATATCCTGATGCAAGAAGAAGAGACTTTCAGAGGGAAAAGTTTTCGCAAGAGGAGGAATTATGATGAGGAATCAAAGGCAGAACTTTTACTGAAAGAGGAGAGTTGGGTTCCAAGGTAGAGATCTTACAAAAAGGGAGCACAGTACCTCACAGACAAGAGCAAGCACTGCAGATGGAAGGGAAGCATCAGCCCTGACTTGGAGCTAACAAGAGGCCAGGCCAGCACCTTCCTACCATGTTAACTGTGTGAATGCCAGTCCAGGCCTTGAGAGATATCTGGAAGAGTGGGCAAGGAAACCAGGGACGGCAGCACTGCATGGTGGGGATGTCTGAGGCCAGTGTAAGAGCTGAGGCAGGCTGGCATAGAATCATAGAATTGTTTTGGTTGGAAAAGATCTTCAAGATCTAAGCAAGGCTGGTGCTAAACCATGTCCCTCAGCACTGCACCTCGGCCTCTTCTAAACACCTCCAGGAATGGGGATTGAACCACCTCCCTAGGGAGCCTGTTCCAGTGTTTGAGAACCCTTTTGTTGAAGAAGTTTCTCCTAACATCCAGCCTGAACCTCCTTTGTTGCAACTTGAGGCCATTTCCTCTGGGATCCAACCTAACCTTCAACACTTCCAGGGATGGAGCATCCACGACCTCTTGCGACAACCACAGCAGCCCTGAGGGAGGTGAGCTCTGCGTGTGCCGGGAGGTCTAGCATCCCTTAGGCAGATGTGTATGCTTACCCAGGAGAGGACCTGCATAATCCACCTACTTTCCCTCAGGTTCACCACCCCAGAGTGATGCCCACACATTTATGTGCAGTGAGGGAATGGCAGGTAGACACAAGGCAGCAAAGTCTGTCTCCAGGGTTTATTGCAGCTAATTTATCCCACTGTGGGTAGCAGAGCTGTGGGGTGTGTGGGGCCCGGGGAGAGGCCAGGGCCTGGGCAAAGCAGGGGCACAAGGATTGCACAGGGAAGGGAACTTGCACAGCCTCCCCCTCTCCAGCACAGGTGTGGGTGCACCCACCCCAAACCAGTGCCTGCATCCCAGTGCCAGCCAGCACTGAGACACTGGGCAAAGCTGCTCCACGTGCCAAGGCTCTGAGCGATTGCTCCTGAGCCCCAGCGCTGGTGACAGTGCAGGAGCTGCGAGCGGCACAGGATGTGCAGTGGGACTGGCACAGGGCTGTTGGCAAGCACAGGAACGGGGCACTGGGCACCCCCACAAGCTCCCGGGAGGCTGGGCGCTGCGGCACGGTCAGCACACGTCTGTGGGTTTGACCAGGATGAGGGAGGAGGAGCAGTCGCCGTTGTCGCAGAATCCCGGCCACAGGATGTGGTTTTTGGCATTGAGCAGGACGTTCTGGCACTTGTCATACCACCAGCCCCCGTAGTAGTTGGCGCAGTTCCCGCTGTACTGGTCCTGGTCCTTGTCGGTCGTGCTGAACTTCATGTTGTCGTGTATGCCACCCTTTTTGGGGTGGTAGCCAGTCAGGTAGTCATCCCCATCACCAGAGAACCGGCCCAGCCTCAGCGGGTACCCAGTGGCCTCGCTCTCCACCCTGAAGATGTCGTACTCGGCATAGTGAGTGACGTTGGCTTTGTTCCGCACCACGAAGCGCACCTTGTAGGTGCCCTGCTGGGTCAGCAGGTGCAGGTACTCGGTGCCCATCCAGTGATCGCCCTGCACGTTGCCAAAGCCATACTTGTAGGTGGTCCAGGACTGCTTCCACGTGAGCTCAGTGTCATAAGAGTTTCTCTGGACAACAGTCCAGCCCTTGCCCTCGGTGTCCATGTCGCACCACACCACGCGCGGAGGGGACCCTGCGGGCTGGATGACATAGACCCCGCTGCGGCTGTTCTTGCGGAGGTGGCTGCAGTCTGCGGGGAACGGTGAGGCTGCAGCGGTGGCAGACACAGGTTGGGGTGGGAGAGAGAAAGATCATGTCAGACTGTCAGGGTGGCTCCTGCAGGAGCGTGAGGGCTCAGGACAGAAAGGGATGGGTTTATCTGTGGTCTATTCTGCAGTGGAGAGCAGATCTTCCACTGACTCACCCACAGGGCAGCCCAAACTCTCCAAGACAGAGGCCCTGGTTAAAGCCCTAGATCTATTTCTCATTACTTGCTATTTAATTTAGAGCCTTCTAATGTCTTCCCCTTTAAGAAAAGAGGGGGAAAAGTTCTCCCAGATGACAGTGATGTCCTCCAAGTCCATCTGGTCCTCGTGCAAGAGCCTTGATATGCTGAGCTGCAGCCCTTGCAAGGGTCAGAAGCATCCAGTGCTCCACTGGACCAGAATATGAATGAAGATGTTTCTTTTCCCTGGGGGTCATTGCAAAAGAAGGTAAGGTCTACCTTGGTCTCACAGGGATCTCAGCATGATCTGACATGACTCAAACTAACTTCTTGTCTAATTTGCTTTTGTGGTTTTGTGCCTGACGAGGGACATTTTGCTGTGGGTAATTCCAATTCAGCCCAGGGAATTCTGCTTTTCTTGGGCACATAGGTCTTGCAGGGAGCGTAACTCTATCTTGCAACTCTCCTTGTAATTCTCCTAATCCAACAAGAACCATGGAGGGGATATCTCCTAGAACTGAAGTCTGAAAAGACACAAACACTGCAGAGCAATCCTGACAAGTTCTAGTGTTTGGGCAGAACCCCTGTGGCTTCAGCATGGAGCCACCAAGGGGGTGAAGGTAGCTTGACAGGTGGCCCTATGAGCCCGTGAGGTCGAGGATGTGAGACATTCTTGTGTTGTGTGTCAGCCCAGGTGTATGCTGGCCTGAGAGTCTGAGCTAGGAGGCACTTCCCTGCTCTGCATCCTGGTGCCCACCCGTTCCATACTCACCACTCCGAGGGCTGGCAGTAGGTGGTGGTGCTGGGCCAGCACTTGTGCAGATTAGAAGCATTGCCACCACTGTGGAGAGGAAAACAAGGTCCCCACGAAGCAAACTTGTTCCAGCTTGGAGCCCTGGGGAGGAAAGGGCCCTTCACCATCAGGATCCCTGGGCAGACCCCTGGACTAGGGAAGCCAGAGCCATGGAGTGCACGCAGGAGCAAAGGGCTCCCAGGGTGGTGGGAGCTGCAGCCTTGGTGTAGGCTCTGCCCATGCAGGGGTGAAGTAAGGTGAGAAGTGGTTTTGTCATCTTCCTGGCTACCCCTTTCCCTGCACCAGATGGAAACCTGCAGATCTGTTTTCAGAGTCTGCAGCCCAAGAATGGGTAAGAGAGGACAATAACGTGGCTAGACCTGGGAAGAGTAGTTTGCCAAGGAGGAGGGTTCACAGGAAAGTTCTTTTTTGGAGTAACCATATATTGGCTGCTCCAGCTCAGTGACAGCTAGTGAGAAACCAGGCCCAATGGATGGGTCCTACTGCACAGATACCAGCTCCCAGGTAGACAGAAGGAAGTCTCCTGAGCCCACACAGTGGCACAAGCTCAAGCCCTCTGCGCTGGCCACCAGCACACTCCTACACTCTACACTAGTTCAGTGACTGGAGAAGATGCCATCTTGCCTGGGGAAGAAGCCCTGTGCAAACACATGCCACATGCATTGGTCAGGAAGGGAAAAGACCTTGAAATCAAGGTTTCCACATTAACCTCCCTTGACAGGACATGGGAATACAGGGCACAGGTAGCTTGGGGAAAGCATAGACTGGCACCAAGCATGTGTGTCATTTGGTGCTTTGGTCTTGCATCCCTTCTGCTACCCGGGTGCCTGGCAGCATGCATCACCCAGGCAAGCTGATGGCTGCTGTGCTGATCATCATCTCATGTCTTTGTATACTCACCCCAGTCAGGTCTTGTTTGAGCCCAGCACCACACATGAATGAAGTGTGCTGCTGGGCAGATAACTCACCCATCACAGCAGCACGGCTGAGCAGAGAGCAGGAACCCAGTAGTGCACCCTCCCATGCTGAGCTTTGCGCAGTGACTTTATAGGCCCTGCACACACCCACTTGTGTTCACACTTGTTATTTGTTGAGGCAGAAGGAGGCACTTGCAGACTGTGAGTCGAGAAGATTTCAGATCCCATGACAGCACAACTAAAGCCCCTGAGGGGAGGGAGGGCTGCCCTTCCAGCCAGAGAAGTACAAAATAATGCCCTCTGTGATGAGGGATTTCAATTATTGACTCTCCCAGCTACACAAACACTACAGTGAATTGCCCTGTGGAAAGTCACGATCAAAGTGAAGTGGAGAGACCTGGCTTTTTAAGGAGGTACACACAGAAACTAGCACAGGAGGAGAGATTAGATTTCCTATGTGCCCAGTTCCAAAGGTGACCCAGGAAAGATGAGGACAGGTCCTCAAGAGACATGCCCACTTGCCAGCTCTCCACTGGTAGGTTTCAGGATCAATGAGTTAAGTTATTGAGCTGAAGCCAGGGTCCAGCAGCCAGAAGTCACTGTATACAGTGTGCCCTGGCACCCCAATCTGCATGCTCTTAATAGAGGGCAAGAGCTCCAGGTAACAAACAGCTGCCCATGGGTCTCTTTGTCACTTTCCTTCCCAGTCTTTGTCTTGGTTCTGATGAGACCCTGTAGATCCCCCTGAGAGCCTCAGAAATGTCAGTCAGGGCTTGGTCCCTTTGCAGGAGCAAAACTCTCTCAGAACACATCGTTTGGGAGGTCCAGAGGCTGCAGACAGCTCCAACACTTTGTCCAGCCAGTTTAAATAGCATAAAGTTGTGGTCTTTCTACTTTCTTCTCCTGAAATGGTCTCAGTAGCCTACTGACTATCTGAGATGTCCCAGTGGATGGTGTCTTCAGAGTTATCAAACAAAGGTTTTCTAAACCACGCTGACGTGGGACCTCTTAAGAAGACAGATGACTTCTGAGCAGAGTTAAAGATGACAACCAGACAGGCAAAGCAGAGAGCACCCTGCAAGACCTGAGGGAAAAGAAGAAAGGCCTGAGGAAGCTCTCTGGGAGCAACAAGGACTGAACTGGCTGTTGACCATGGGCAGGCAAGGATATATGCTAAGGAGAAAATACTCTTGCTGATGGGGCTTCATGCTTGCTGGTTCTGAGCACAGTAGGCAGAGCTGAGTGTCAGCAACAGCTCCAGGCAAGGCAAGCAACCAACCAGGTCAAGTGGACTGGTATGGAACAGGCTCCAGTCACTGTCCCTGGAGGTGTTTGAAAGGTACATAGACATGGTGCTTAGGGACGTGGTTTAGTGGTGGATGTGGCAGTGCTGGTCTAGTGGTTGGACTCAGTGTTCTTAAAGGTCTCTTCCAACCTAACTGATTTTCTGGTTCTAAGATCCTGCCCAAAAGGACATGGTGCAGGGCTGGAGATATGCTACAACATGGACCCGAGCAGCCCATCCAAGAATAAGCTGTCTGCAGTGCAGATCTAAGATCCATCCAGAAAACAAAGCCAAAGAGGGAAGTGGAGACCAGCACACATACAGTTTAGGATCAAAGGCTCAGGGCTGAGCTGAAACAGGTCTCATGGGTCCAGGTGGCCACCTGCTGCTCACAGGGCCATGACAGTAGCAGTTAATTCTGGAAGAACAAACCACTTGGACCCGGCTGGCTGTACACAAGAGCCTCAGACCAGGCAGCCACACTGCCCATCAACAGCCTGTGACAAAAGCTCACCTTCTGGCCACCTTATGCTGATGCTGGCAGATGTTGGAGCACAGGAGTCCTCTGAACTCAGAATGCTGCAGATATTAATCCCTAGGGAAAGGGTGGCCTGGCATCTTCTGTAAGAAATCCACACTACAAGCACTCCTGGTAGCAGAGACGGGCTTGAAGTGAGACCATTTCACATCAGTGTCACCTCACATTGCCCCAAACTCCCTTGTGACTGCCACAATGACCATGGCGCCAGGGGAGGCCACAGGGCATGTTGTGCAAGAGCGGCATGGTGGTGGCAGACCAGGTACGTCAGGAGGCAGCTGGAGTGGCACTTTCTGAAGTTCAGCACCCAGTTTGCCAGGAACACTGGAGTACCTCTTCCCTGAAGGGTCTGATGGGGTCCCCAGTGGCTGTTGGGCTTGATGACTGCTCTGGAAAGAGACTTTTATGCCTCCTGTTTGATTTCCATCCAGGAGGGGAAACGTCACCTGGATATTTACTTAGGAGCTGAAATGTACAGAGGTACCCAGAGGATGCCATTCCCTGGGGAAACCCTGCCAGGGCAGGGTGGGGGCAAGCACAGGCGGCTGTTTTAAGGCATTGGCTTAATGCCCCCCCAGTTATTTGCTTTGCCTCTGAAGAAAGCTCTTCAGCCCTGTGAGACACAGCCTGCCTTGCCCACAGACATGTCACTTCAGGCTGAAGAGCAAACACGCCACAAACCACCAGCCCTGGTGCCAGCCCCGAGCACAAGTGTGGTGGCCTGGGTCTCGTGCCTCCACCCCCTCGCCTGCTGAGCCCTATAACTTTCAGGCTGGACACTCCTCTAAGCCAGGTCAAAACTGCTCAGCTCCCTGCTCCACAGGGTCCCTGCAGAGAAGACATGGGTGAGTGTGGGATGGGATGGGAGGGGACAGCACTATGCTGTGTGGTCAAAGGGCATCCCAGCACTTTATCTTCTGCAGGGCTGCCTTTCTCCCACAGCCCAGCCATCCCAGCATGAAGCCCATCACACTGTGGACTGTGCTAGGGACTGGAGCAGGGCTGTTCAGTCTGGAGAGGAGAAGGCTCCCAGGAGACCTTATTGTGGCCTTCCAGTATCTGAAGGGAGCCTACAAGAAAGCTGGGGAGGGACTTTTTAGGGTGTCAGGTAGTGATAGGACTGGGAGGAATGGAACAAAGCTAGAAATGGGTAGATTCAGACTGGATGTTAGGAAGAAGTTCTTCAACATGAGGGTGGTAAGAGCCTGGAATGGGTTGCCCAGGGAGGTGGTGGAAGCCTCATCCTTGGAGGTGCTTAAGGCCAGGCTGGATGTGACTCTGGGTAACCTGATCTAGTGTGAGGTGTCCCTGCCCATGGCAGGGTGGTTGGAACTGAATGATCTTTGAGGTCCCTTCCAACCCTGACAATTCTGTGATGCTGTTGTCCAGAGAGGATATTTCTTGGACTGAGAGGCTGGACAAGGCTCCATCAGGCTCTTTTGTAGGAGGAGTAGATGTGGCCCTTTGGGCCATGGTCTGCTGGTGGTGGAGGTGTATGGTAGAAGGTTGGACTTGATGATCTTAGAGGTCTTTTCCAACCTTAACGATTCTGTGAGAAGTCTGCATGTTCTGCTGTTCCCAGGCTGTGTCAGGGTAGTGTGTGACTGTTAATTTGTTAATCAATATTAACATTAATACCCAGGCAAAAATTAATATTCCATGAAAAATTATTTTACTTAACATTAGATCTTGCCAGAAAACTTATTTATAAGGTTGGAATTTATAAGGTTGTGGGTATTTACACACAGGGGACAAGCAATTTAGTTAAGGACAAGACTAGCAAAACACAGTTTAAACTGGGAAGAGAATCTTAGAGAATCAATCAGGGTTGGAAGGGACCACAAGGATCATCTAGTTCTAACTCCCCTGCCATGGGCAGGGACACTCTACCCTAGAGCAGGCTGCCCACAGCCTCATCCAGCCTAGCTTTAAACACCTCCAGGGATGGGGCCTCAACCACCTCCCTGGGCAACCCATGCCAGGCTCTCACCATTCTCGTGCTGAACAACTTCCTCCTCATGTCTTGTGGTCAATATGCCTCTTGAGGGGGACTTGAGAGGCTCCTTTCTGCCAAAGCAGAAGGCATAATCAATTAGTTTACAGGTAGCCCTGGGGTGCCAGCCAGCCCATCTTATAAACCTCACCCTTACCAAATATCCTCTAGGCTTTTTCAGTTGTCCAAGGAAAGTATAAAATACCCTAGAACAGAAAATGGGGTTTGGAGATGTTCTTGCTTAAGGAGAGATGTTGAGCAGGTATCTGGAGGTTTGATGCTTGAAGGCACACTGCTGTCCCCAGAACACCCAGGAGAGGCTGATCCTTTTCCCTGCATCGCCTTCCTCAGACCTTTCACGACTATGGGTGGGGGAATGAGCCAGCAGCAGAGGGAGTGTTGCTTCTCTGGTGGCCTAAAGAAGAGATGCCTTAAAACGTGGCTCTAACTCATAGTCTATCAAGACAGTAAACGTTATATGGGAATTGAGAAGCTATTTAGTTGGACCAAAGTGTTTAGAAGACCTTTGCCATCAAACTGGGACCAGCACAGATGTCTGGGGCAGCTGCAAGCATTCCCAGAAAGGATTGCTTGTCTCCAGGGTGGCTGCAATAATAGCTCACAGTGGTTCCAGGCTGGCATCATTGATTGCTTTCCATCTCAGGGAATGGTGCCAAACTCTAGAATCCCAGGGCAGGGCAACAGGTTTGGCTCTGCTCCTTTTTCACCAGTGGAGGGAATCACATTGGTAGTGCCAGGGCGAGCTACGCCTATTGTATCAAGAACAGATTTCCCCATGGGCAGGTGTTCTCACAATGCCCCACTAGAAACCATGATTAACTTTCTGCTCTTTTATTTAGCTTTAACATTGCAAAAAGTGTGCTGGTTTCATGTTGGTTTCATGCAGAGCACAGAAATACACACAGCCCTGCCTGAGGCTTCTTGCCAGACAGACTTCTGGGTTCTTAGTACCCACAAACCTCAACTGGGGAAAGTCGTGGTCCCAGCTTATGGCCGTGTGTCATGGGAGAGTGATGGTAGTGGGGAGGGAAGGGGATTCATCCCTCCATGCTCATTCTGCTTGTTATCTCCAGTCCAGAGGCTTGGTTTTATTGCAGAGGTTTCTGAGAGGCACTTTGGGTTCAGAGAAGGTTTGCACACTTCTTCTGGCTCAAACCCCACCGTTAGCAGGTGCCGCCACTAATGACACCTGTAAATGACTATATCACAGCCCAGCTGATGGGGTTATGACTCCAAGAGGGAGCTCTGCACATAAATAATTTTGTTTTCCTATTTTACTCTGCCAGTGAAGGAAACAAATGGGGTTCATGATTCTCTTTTTCCAATCTCTTCCAATTTCAGCTGCTCAGCGCCTTTGTCTCCTGCTTTTTACCTGCCTGCTGACCCTGGCAGCATCTTTTCCTGACATTTACATTAGAAACTTGCACCTCCTCAACGGCACGATGGATGAAATTATGAATGCTCCCCCAGAGACCACCCAGCCTGGTAAGTCTTCCTATAGACAGGAATATCCCCTGGAGAAGATCATGTTCTCCCAGTAGGCATTTGATGTGTCTGCTCTCAGCCCTCACTCCCATCTCCTCTGCCCTTGTTAATTCAGATGATGGTGATGAACACGTTCGACGGGTCAGAGACGTTGCCCCACGCCGCCCAGCAGCCCATGGTAAGACTCTTCTCAAGGACTACGTCTGCTCAGAAGCTTTCACCATTGCTGGGTTCATGAAGAGCTCTCAGGCACCTTTGCCCATGTCCTACACAGGCACTGGTTCCTTCCAAGACAAAATGTTGATTTTTCTAGTAGAGCTCATAACCTTGAGGGAACTCTGTTACCAGCCATGGCCTGGACTCAGTAGCTGAAGATCTTTAGCATGGAGAATTCCTCACCTAAAGATCTAAACTGGAAGGAGATGACTCATTAATGACCTTTGGGACTGGATGAGGCACTTAGTGCCATGGTCTAGTTGACTGAATAGGACTGGGTGATAGGTTGGACTGGATGATCTTGGAGATCTCTTCCAATGTGGTTGATTCTGTGATTCTATGAAGTAGTGATTGTTTTTTTTTCCCCTATTTTCACTGAAGGGCTGATGGGAAGAATGGGTAAGGCAGGAACTGACTGTGCTGCTGAATGGACTGAGTCAACATTGGCCCATAGGACCTCAAGATAGGTCCTGCCTGGGTAGGAATAACCAGTAGCAGAGGTACTGGGAGAAAAGCAGGTCCCTTCCCAGAAGTGTGTAGGTGTGTTTAGGTGTTTGTTGTATAAGATGCTGACACTCTGGAGCATGGTAAGGCCATAATTAAATCAAATGAGTCAGGAAGTCTCTGAAGAGCTACTTTGGTAAGCCCAGAGAAAAATGATGGATTTTCTCCATTAAGATCTCAAGGGCTAGTTTAATTACTAGCAATGTAGATGTCTTGATCACGCTATCTCCAGAGGTTCTGGGATTACTATAAAGCTCTAAAGCCTCCATGCTGTAAGAGTAAATGGCTTTAATGACCCAGCTTTGCAGTTGTCTGTGTGGTGACACATCACCTGCAGGCATATCCCCACAGAAATCCCAAACCCAGGCTGGATGCATTGGGTTCTAGGTGAAGGCAATGTGTGGCTTGGTCTCCCTAGGCCAAGACATTTTGGCATTGTGCCCCTGTCAGTCTGAATCTTGTCACAGAATCAAAGAATCAGGGAATCATAGAATCAGTCAGAGTTGGAAGGGACCACAAGGATGATCTAGTTCCAACCCCCCTGCCATGGGCAGGGACACCTCACACTAGATCAGGTTACCCAGAGCCTCATCCAGCCTGTCCTTAAACACCTCCGGGGATGGGGCTTCCACCACCTCACTGGGCAACCTGTTCCAGGCTCTCACCACCCTCATGCTGAAGAACTTCTTCCTAACATCCAGTCTGAATTTACCCCTTTCTAGCTTTGTTCCATTCCTCCCAGTCTTATCACCACCTGACAGCCTAAGAAGTCCCTCCCCAGCTTTCTTGTAGCCCCCTTAAGATACTGAAAGGCCACAATAAGGTCACCTGGGAACCTTCTCCTTTCCAGACTGAACAGCCCCAACTCCCTTAGTCTGTCCTCATAGCAGAGCAGCTCCAGCCCTCTGATCATCCTCGTGGCCCTTCTCTGGACATCTTCCAACACATCCATATCCCTCCTGTATTAGGGGCTCCAGAACTGGCTGCAGTACTCCAGGTGGGGAAGATAGTAAGCCCAACTCTTACACTGAGCATTTCAGTATTTTGATTCACTCCTTGTGAGCACATGGTGGGAATGCAGCACAAGAAGGAATGTGCAAAAGGACATAGGCACAAAAGAAAGGCCAGGTGCTTCCAGTGCCTTGTTGTGTGGGATTTAATAACTATCTCTATAACTGGAACAGGCTCCCCAGAGAGGTTGTGGAGTCTCCTTCTCTGGAAATTTTCAAGGCCTGTCTGGATGTGTTCCTCTGTGATCTGTGCTAGATTGTGTGGTGCTGCTCTGGCAGGGGAGTTGGACTGGATGATCTCCTTGGGTCCCTTCCAATCCCTAACATCCTGTAATCCTGTGATCTGTTTCCAGCCCCAGGTTGGCCCAAGGACTGCAGCGAGATGCCTGCTGGCAGCCGCAGCGGTGTCTACATCATCCAGCCCAAAGGGCTCCACCACCTGGTGGTGTACTGCGAAATGAATGTGACAAGCGGGGGCTGGACAGTCATCCAGAGGAACCAGAAGGACACCCCAGTCACCTGGGCTGAGTCCTGGAGCACCTACAAATTCGGCTTTGGCAGTGTGCGCAGCGAGTACTGGCTGGGCACCGAGTACATCCATCAGATTGCCAAGCAGAAGGTCTACCAGGTCAGGTTTGTCATCCAGGACTCCACAGACAACATCAATTTCGCAGACTACAACCTCTTCAGCGTGGAGGATGAAAACCACGGCTACCGGCTGAGGCTGGGCTCCTACACGGGGACAGCAGGGGATGCCATGACCTCGGACAATCCCAACACCATGCATGACAACATGAAGTTCTCCACAAAGGATCGGGATCAGGACAATTACAGTAAGAATTGTGCCTACAGCTACGAGGGTGGGTGGTGGTACTCCTCGTGCTACGCTGTACGGCTGAATTTCAAGGGTGGCATGACATGGGGCAACCTGTGCAAAGGGAACTGCAAATCCTCCCTTATCCTCATCAAGCCAGCTTCTTACTGTTAGTGCTTCTTCTCCCCTCCTGTCCACACCAGACGCTCTGCAAAGGCTCTGCCTGGCTAAAGAGTTTGAGCCTTTCTGGAGCAGAGAGCGGAGCCCAAGGGCAGTAGGGTTTTAGTGAAATGCCACTTTCCAGTTCCCCTCTCTGAGTGCAGGCTCCCCCTCTTTTCCTCTGTGCTTGCCAATGATTCCTTGTTATTATGTTCATAATCAAGAATAAAAACAATCACTTGTGAAATTTGTGGGTTCCAAGTGTACCTTCCCTGGGAGAGGGCCACACTCAGCCCTGGAGGGACATTTCATCAGAGATCCTCAGTGGCCTCCAGAACTTGCAGCAAGCAAAGAAGCTGCTGTGGCACAGCGCAGGACAGGCGTTGGGAGTGCAGGATGCATAGAGCAGGGCGCAAGGAATGGTGCACACAGCAGGATGCAGGATGTACAGAGCGAGGTGCAATGCAGCATGCACACAGCAGCATGCAGCGCAGATGATGCACACAGCAGGCAGCAGAATGCAGTGCCGGATGCACACTGTGGGGTGCAAAACGCAAACTGCGTTTAGTGAGATGCGTTGCAGGATGTACAGACAGAGTGAGGAGCAGGGTAGGTGCGGCGAGGTTCAGCGCAGGGTGAAGGGAGCGGGGAGCAGGATACAGACAGCGAGGTGCAGCGCACGATGCATGCACAGGGTGGGATGCAGGATGCGCAGAGCAGGAGCAGGGTGCAAACAGCGAGCAAACAGCGGTTCAGGCTGTGCGCACAGCGGGGAGCAGGACGCGCAGAGCGGGGTGCGGTGCAGTCAGTACACGGGTGAAAGCTGCACAGAGTGGGGTTCATTGCCAGTTTCTCCCCGCTCCGCAGCAGACGCGCAGCGCCTTGCATTCAGCTGCGGCTCCTTTAAGACCGGCGGTGGCGCCGGGCGCGCGGCAGGGGCGGGCTCAGGGCGCGCGCCGCTCCCGGTCAGCGGCGGCGCGGGAGGGGTCTCGACCCGTCCCCGCACGTGCCCCAGCCCATGTCCCGGGCCCCGCCGCCGCCGCCGCCTGGCTCCCCGCGGCGCTTCGGGGCGCTCAGCACCGCGCAGCTCCGCACCCTGCTGCAGGACGAGTCCCGGCTGCAGCGCGCTGCCCGCCTCACCAGGAAGGTACGGCCGGGGCAGGGCGCGATCCTTGCGGGTATCGAGGGCCCGTGTCCCGCAGCCGGCCAAACCGAGCCGAGCCGTGCAGCGCTCGCCCTTTCCCGGTGCGAGGGATGGAGCCGCCCGCAGCGAGCACGGGCTTCAGCTGCCGGTCATTGCTCGTTGGTCTTGCCTCGGTACCTGCAATCCCGCCCGCCGAGCCCGGGGGGCGTCTGGAGGTGAAGCAAAACCCACCGGGTGGGGTGAGGCGGCCGCGGCGAAGCGTCGGCTTGTGGCGTTCTGGCTGGCGGCCGCCGCCTGGCTCGTCGGGCTGTGGGCGGCCATCACCTGCCGGGCAGCCTCACCTGAGCCCAGAGCAGGGCCGCAGCCGCCGTCCCCGCTGGCCCGAGACTGGGAGAGATTGGGAGGCCCCGGCCCAGCTCTGTGCCCTCTCCTCCTGGCGTGGTTCTCTGTAGCTGCACGAACGGGGTCAGGTTTTTCAATCGTTCTCAGCCCGATTCCAGCGTCCTCCCCCGGGCCTCATCAAGTCCAGCCCGGCACCAGGCTCCGCTCTGCCTGGGTGCAGATGCCTATGCAGGGAGATGTGAGTGTCTCTGACGTCCTGGTGGGCTAAGGAGGCCTCTTCTCTGCAAGCGGGGCTGGAGGGGCAGCTGTGAGGTTTGCCCCCTTCAGGGTAAGGTGCTCTGTGCTGTGGGCACAGACATTACATCTGCACCTCCATGAAATGCTCCCTTTGGAGGCAGAGCAGAGGGATGGAGAGGTTTGCCCCTGGATGGAGAAGGATCCTCTCCTAGCAGGCTGCCAGCTCGAACTGGTTCTCCCCATTCCTCCCAGTGCTGGCATCCTCTACTCCTATTTCCGTCCTTGCAGTTTCAGAGCCTGCAGCTGGAGCGGGAGATGTGCTTGGCTGCAAACTGCACCCTGGCCAGGGTGAACCTGTCCCTGCGCCCGCGGCTGGAGGATGGGAAGGCTTCCCTAGCCATCAAGTACCAGGAGCTGCGGGAGATCCGAGAGGCCTGTTGGGACAAGCAGCAGCGCCTGGGTGAGTTGGGGTGCAGCGGATGGGACCATGGCCGGAATAATCCATGTTAGTGTGAGGGCCTGGCTGGGCTCAGCATCCTTGAACCTGCCCAGCCTTGGTCAGGAGCAGTGGGAGGTGACGGTCTGCAGTACAGCCAGCCTTCAGCTGGCATTGATGCCACGATGGGCAGGTGGTTCTAGGGATGTGTTTGAGGAGGGGGGAAGCTGACATTGGGGATGGGAAAGATGGCAGCCCCAGCAGGTTTGTTGGCAACTATGTCCCCTCTCAACAGAGACGCACCTGGAGAAGTGGAGCTTGCAGAGCGCTGTGGACCAGATCCAAACCAACCTTGATGCTTCTGAGGCAGAGTCAGAGGTGAGCCAGGCCAGACCACTGTGCTGCTGCCCCTTACCTTGCCTGGATCCTGGACTTCTCTCCATGCCCTCCTGTGTGCCAGGCTCTGGAGAAGAGTCCAGGGGATCCTCAGATATTTGGGCTGCTCTGATCCCATGTCTCTCTTGGCTTGATGCTGTCCCACTGCCTATTCCACAGGCACAGATAAATCAGTTCCTGGCCCAGGACCTGCCCCTTGATGCCTTTCTGGAGTCCTTCTGCCAGAGCCGTACACGTTCCCATATCTGCCGGACACAGCTGGAGAAACTGCAGGAGCTGCTGCAGAAGGACCAGGTGGGCAGGGACTCCGTGGGCCCCTCAGGGCACCCAGGTGCCCAGGCTAGCCCAGCACCAGCCCGTCTTGCCCCGTTGCGGAGTGGAGTAGCCCCCAAAGCCTTCGATCTCTCCTATGGCCTTGTGCCTGCCATTCTCATCCCTTCGGAGGCCGTTGTGCCCTTTGCCATGCCGGCTGCACCTCCCAAACACCATCTCCCGGCCCTGGAACACCTGCCAGCGTCTCCCAGCTCGGAGCTGCCCAGCCCGGGCTCGCCCCTCCGCCTTGCCGGACATGCCAGCCCTGCCGCCCCGCTCAGCCCCCAGCTCGTCCGCAGGCAGCAGCGGCCGCAGCACCAGAAGCAAGAGGCTCCACACCGGTAGTGGGGCAGGGACAGGGATATCCCCTCTGGTCCTTGGGGCTATGCAGGAATCCCCTGTCTAGAAAGCATGTGGGATGGGGGGGTGGGGAAGGCACAGCTCCAAGGGGCTGTGGTGTCTGGGTGCTTACAGGAGAGTGGAGGTGCATGGTCAGGGGTGGGATAGGGTTGGTGCTGTGGCTGGGCAGTGGGTACCCTGCACGTGGGGAGCTGCTGGGGGGAGGTCTCTGCATCCACAGCAAGAGGAATAGTAAGAGGAGGGCCAAGGGGGTGGTTTGTAGGGTTGTCAGTGGGCTCGGTTGGGTGGGAGATAGCAGGGAAGAGAGCCCAGGAGCACCAAGTGCCACATGTGTTCTAAATAAAGGCTCTTCCATGCTTGCTGTTACCCCCTGACTCTGGCTCTGAGCAGAGGGATGGGATAGGCAAGAAGGAAGTGGTTATGAGGGCACACTTGCCAGGCTTGGAGATGACTGGCAGTGAAGGGGGAGTCCTCCTGTCTGTTGGCACCTGCACTTGGTTCAACCCAGCGAGTCTGCATTTACCCCCAGAGATTATCTCCCAGCAGTTTGGTCTTGTATGTGGTGAAGACTTCTGGTAAGAAGGGATACCTCATACCAGAGCCAAGCACCCACCCCTCCATGAGAGGGTTGTACACCACAGCCACCCCATTAGCTGGTCTCCTTGGCCTGTGTGCAGCCCTGCAGTGGGTTTGGTAACCGTTCCCCATCCACCCTCTTGCGCTAGCCCAGACTTGAGCCACTGCTGGAGAAGGCAGCAGGAAGCCTGAGCTTGCCCTGTTTTTTTTATCCCAGGCTGCTCTGTTGCTTTCCCTAGTTTCAGACAATGGATGGTGAGACAAGGCTGGGCTGGGAGGCCCTGGTTCCTCCACTTACACTGCAGGAGGAGCAGGCAGGGAGCTGGCCCTGCCAGCCCTGTGGCCTCCTTGTTCCATCTAGACCTGGCTTTTTGGAAGCCAGGCTAAGCAGCAGCCCCCAGCCCAAAAGGGACAGGACACCTGACAGGGAAGCTGTGTCCCCATCACAGGCAGCTTCCAGAAGACCTTTTGAACCAAAACCCACAGCTGGGACCAGAATGGTGCCAGGGTGCCCCAGCTGGGCCCTGCTGTGCAACAGGCACTGCACAGGCAACGGGGCTGTTAGAGGAAACTCTTATTAACAATTAACTCAATTAACAGAGGAGTCGCTGGAGGGGATGTTGTTGAAGGGAGGGGTAACTGCTTCCATAACCACAGGTGCTGCCAACCATATAACCCTACTGGGGGGGTGGGTAGGGCCACTGATGACTGGGCAGGACGGGGATGCAGACCTCTGCCCAGAGATCCCAGGTCGGCTGAGGGTGAAGGCTGTCCCAAGTGCTGTCTCCTCATCTCCCTCCCTGAGAAGTTAGCCCCCTGTTAGGGCATGATAACCATCCTCCAGTGTTGCTCAGGACCTTGCCCATAGCTACTTGTCTCTACTCCTCACACCCTTAGCCCAGCTGGCACCACCACTGATCTGCCAGGAGCCAGGTTTAAGACCATTCCTTCCCAAGGAGCAGCTCAGCTTCTCCAGATGGAAAGAAGAGGCCCTAATGAGGCACTGAGACCCCATGCCCACAGACTGCACCACCCAGCAGCTGAGGTGAGTTGCTCAGCACCCCAAGCCTGAGGTTACAGGATGTCAGCCTATGAGACTGAGCTGGGATGGGACTGGGGCAAAGGGTCTGCACTGAGCTTTCAAGCCCTCAGGACTGGGGCCATTAGGCTTCATCTGGGCTTGTCTCAGCTTGCCTGGAGCTTTTGTTTACTTAGTTGGTAGCAGCATCTCATTAGCAAGTGGCCATTAACTACTTGATTTTAGTTTTGCTAGCCTTTTAGGGTGGCATGGTGTGATGTCTGATGTTAGTAATCAAAGAATGGGAATGAGTAATGGTTACACAGAATATACCCTGGGGTGAAGGTGCAGAGTAGAGTAGAACAGGCCTGGAGAAGTAGTCACAGGGTGAAAGCTGAGTCCTCAGCAGTAACTCACCCTTTCAGTGACACAAACCAAAGAGCTGGCAAAAATCGGTGTCAGGACTAAGAGAGCAAAGAATCAGCATCCAGCATGCATACAATAGAGACAGGTGCAATGTGGAGCTGTAGAGCACTGAAGAGAGGGGAAGGATGTGTTAGGAAATGTGTGAAAGTGGCCTCTGGAGACTTGAGACTGAGAAGGCAGAAATCCCCACTGAACATCACTCTCCTCCCAGCAAAGGCCTCAGGATGCTGACACCTCTTGGTGGACCCAAGATTCTGCAGCTGAATCTGCCACCCTCAGCACCCTGAGGGCGTGGGCCGAGAGGATCCATGCAAAGCTGACACAGAGGTCTATCGTGCAGATTTGGGGTTTAGTAACTGAATCCATTCTTAAAAACAAAGAAAAGCCCACAGCAGGCCCGGGAGTAGAAGATGTGTGTGTCGTCCCCCTCCCCAGCTGTCTTGCCCCCAGCTGCAGGAAGATGAGCTCTGTCTTGCACAGAAATGACCCTCTGTGGCTCAGTACTCCCAAGGATCCATCCTTGTCCCTCAGGCGTGAAGACAGCCAAGGCCACAGGCAGTTGTGGAGCTCAGATCCAGCTGCCAGAGGAAGATGCTGGGGCAGTACACAAGCCTACGGCCTGTAGCAGCAACCAAGAGGGAAAGCAAACTGCTCACAGCTCTAACCGATCTGCTTGGTACTGCTCAGCCACAGCCACAGCAGAGGCAGAATATGGAGCTTAAATACAGAGCAGGTGCCTGTGCAGCAAGCCTCACACATCCTATCTGCCCCACTTGTGCCCTGTTTCCTTTTCCACCTTGATCTTCTGCCCCTGGTAGGCCTGTGGAGCTCACTCAAGCTGCTGCTGTCACGGTGAGGTCCTGCTGTATGTCCTCTGGCAGTTTTGCCACTGCACCCCACGAGGACTGCACTCACTTGGTTAAAGGGAAGCCACAAGAATTCTGGTTGCTCTTGGCACTTCTCCACCAGGGAAAGACAAGAATGTGATGACAGCAGTGACACAAGACAAAGGGACAGAAACCTGGTGTGCTGGGAGCTGGCAGTGTGTCTGTGCACTTGGACAAGCTCCAGCCACTCCATGCCCACTCTCCTGAAGTCCTTCCTGGAGTGGAGGGGCGTTCAGGCCTGACCAGGGCAAAGGTGGCACTGTGGAAAAATACATTTTGTACCACCCCAGAAGTGGCAGACTGCATGCCCCAAAGCATCCCTCCCTCCCCTGCGTCCCGTGCTTCTTCCCCTCCTCTGTCCACACTCAGTAGCAAAATGCTGCCTGCAGCATGTGAGACCACAGAGGGTGTCACAAGTGCAGGGTGACCCTCTTGTCACAGGCAGCACTGAATGGGTCTCCAGAAGGCAGGAGTGAGGTCCATGCTGGCCCAGGGAGGCAGTCCTACCCCCTCCCCACTGACTGCAGGCAACCTACTCTGCCCACTATGGCCTCAGGGACACAAGAACCCTCTTCCCACCCTCCTCCTCCACCTGCTGTGGCCACTATGTGAAACACCAGCCTGTCCCCTTACCCTCCATTTTTCAAAGAGACTTTACCACCCAAGCCCACCACAGATGTGAGATTTCATCACCAGTTTATGTCTGGATATCTTTAATGGTCAAGATACATGAGGAAGGAAAGACCTGAGGAAGAAAAAGAAGAACAAGCAATAAGAACTGCCCAACCCACCCACTGCAAGGCACATGGATTAACCCAGTTTTGGTGCCTGGTTCCCCCCAATTTCAGACACAAGCACCAGGCACAGCACAGGAGTCAGCCCAGCTGGCTTACTGGAGCAGCTCTTTCCCTGTCCCAGTGTTATGGGGCAGTGCTGCAGCACACCAGCTAGCCTGATCCTCCTGCTCCACACTGCACTCCACCGGACCCTCTCTCCGCCAGGAAGCTGGCTCAGGGCTGGGTATGGAGCCTGCCCACAGGAACAATCCACAGCCCCACAGAGACTTAAGATCAATCCAGGGGACATGTTGTGTTCAGCCGGGCTGCCTTAAAAACCTGCCAGCCATGACATCAGGAACTAGACAAGTGTTCCTTAGTATCCACTGCTTCCCATGAACATCCCTAGCTTTTCCAGCCTGGAAGAGAACACTTCCTGCCAAAGTTTTCCAGAGAAACTGACAAGTCTTTCAAGTGACTTGGTTTATAGCACGGAAATGCAGCTGCATGTGACACAGAGCCACAGTTCAGGAGGCTTCCTGCTCTTCCTCTGCTGACATTTCAGCACTACAATCCCACACAGAGATGGACTGACAACCAGGATCCTGGAAAGCTTTCTCTGCCCATGAGCTGCTGGCTCCAGACACACAGCAGCTTTGAGTCTGCAGCTGGAAGTGCTACAGAGAAGCTCTCCCATACTGCATGCACCCTACACCAGCAGATGTTGCGCTACCTGCCATACCTCTGCCTTAGGCTCAGCCCAGTATCACAGGACTCTGCAGCTGGAGAGCACAGGACATTTAATTTTAACATTCTTGTGTTGAGAGAAAACAAAACCAAGGGTCACTGCAGTGAGAGGTGAGGGCCTGGCTCCTGTGCAGACAGCTGCCAGCCAGGGCCAGCAAATCCAGTGCAAAGTAAAGCAGACGAAGTCTTTGGCACATTCAAGCGTTCAATACCATGAAGCTTCACTCACTCCATGTAGTACCAGCAGAGCACAGGTGAAACCTTCACCCAAGACAGAAGTTCTGAGGGATACAATCTTCAGTTCTTAAAATACTTCAGTACTTAAATAGGCAAATACTCTTATGTGCAAATGATGCTCAGGTAGCTGTAAAACACAAGTAATGCCACTTAGTGCTCAGAAGCGTCCCACACTCAGCCACAGTGGCCTGTGGGATGATCTTGTGCAAAGCTCCTGGCAAGCCATAGACAAGCTTCTCTGAAGACAGAAGTGCTCTGGGCAGCACCCCCAGGCAAAGCCACATGCTGACAGGCCACGTGCTACCAGAGAGGCTCAGCTTTCGTTCTTCTAGGCTGCTGCAGCCAAGACGTCTGTACTCACCATGCAGCAAGGCAAGGCCTGAGCAGGGCCAGAGAAGGGCAGTGATGCAGTTTGGAGCCAAACATTCCTAAAATTCCCCAAAAATGGAGTAACAAGTGTGAGAGCACAGAGGTGGCAGGTGTTGGATTGACAGGAAACCACAGAGAGCCACAGCTCAGCACCGATGGATGGAGAATACCCCTCAAGAACACACACAGCACACAAACACCAGTGACAGCTGTTTAATCTCTGCTCTGGCTTAAAACGGGCATGTGGCTCGCACCAAGGTCAGATGGAAGGGATGTGTCAGAGTCCACAGAGTCCATGAACTGCATTTACATGGCAGGCAGCGTGCCTGCAGCTTATGCTGCCAGAGGGGCTACACTGCAGCCTGAACTCCTACATCACATCTGCAAGGTCACACTGGCAGCAGAGGCACACCGAAGCCTGAGGAGCAGAGCCCACGTGTGGTATCCAGTGGTCGCACACTGTCTGCGGGTCACACCTGCAGAGGTCACATCGCAGCCACGTAACTGTCCACCAGTTGCACTTCATGCCTGAAATCAGGCCCCCAGAGGGTCACAGGCCACGGAGCTGAGCCCGCACACAGAGCTGGGTGGTTGTGTGCTCTCTCTGAAGGTCACACTGAGACACGTCCTGGCCTGAGACACAGAGCCTACACAAGGAGCCCACTGGCCACGTACCGTGTCTGAAGGTCACACCGGCAGAGGGGAAATGTCAGTCTGACGATCAGTCCCTGCACGTGGTGCTTGCCAGCTCTCTGGGTGCCCGCTGCTGACGCTCCCTCCCATGGCAGCAGGGCAGCAAGGTGGGCGCCCCGGTGCCAGCACGGCCCCGCTGTCACTTGAAGCCGTAGAGAATGGCAAACGCTAGGAAAAAGACGACTCCGACCGAGGCGTCCGAGAGCAGTCGCCAGCGCCCCTGGGCTGCGGTCTCCTCCCGGCGGAGGCGCAGCTGCTCCCGCCGCGCCCGCAGCACCTGCTCCCGCTCCAGCTGCTCCCCGTAGTGCGCCCTGTAGAAGGCGTCGAAGTTGAAGGGCGGCGGGACGGGCCCACGGCGAGTGGAGGGAGGCGCTCGGGCGGGCGGCGGGCTGGCGGCGGGCGGCCGGCCCGAGGGCTTGGGGGCGTCACGTAGGTCCTCGTCGCTGAGGAGGCCACGGTCGTACTTTCGGCGCAGAGCAACGCTGCCCAGCACCCGGTAAGCCTCGCTAATGGCGGTGAAGCGGGCGGCGGCGGCGGCACTGCCGGCGTTGCGGTCAGGGTGGTACCGGAATGACTGCTCGTAGTACGCTGTCTTGATCTGCGCCGCCGTCGCCGTAGAAGGGACGCCCAGTACCTCGTACAGGTCGCGGCGCACCCGGGAAGCTCCGCCACCGGCCGTCTGCCCACCGCGGGACGGCGTCAGACAGAGGCCGGGCCGCGGGGTCCACGGGGCGGCGGGCAGGAGGCGCCGGAGGCGGCCGAGCGCTACCGGTTCCATGGCACCAGCTCAGCGCCCGCCGGCCGCCATCCCGGGCGCGCCGGGCTCCGTGCGCGGCGCAGCGCAGTGACGTCAGGCGGCGGCATGGCGAGCAGCGGGCGGCGGCCTGAGCACCGCGGGCCCCCCGAGCTGGTGAGCGGCGGGGCGGGAGGGGGCGAGGAGAGCCGGGCCGCTCCCGGGTGGCCTGCGCCTCACCGCTTTCGTCTCTGTCTCGTTGCAGTTTTACGATGAGGCCGAGGCGCGGAAGTACACTCAGAAGTACGGCGGGACGGTAGCTGCGGGATGGGGAGGGCTCCTGCCGGGAAGCGGTGGCGGGGGCCGAGGGGGTGTCTCGTCATGGGAGGACGGCAGGGGAGCTCGCCAGGGATGGCGTTGTCCTGGGAAGGGCTGGCCCCGCCATGTGGTGGTGGCAGCGGCGGCGGCGAGGGTGGTGGTGGTCACATCGTGAGGCTGAGGCGGGGGCGAAACCCGACCGGTGGAGGCGGTGGCAGGGCTTGCCGTCTGCCGCCCATGCTGCCCTGGCCGTGCCGTGCCTTGCAGCTCCCGGGTGGTGGAGATCCAGTCGCAGATGTCGGAGCGAGCTGTAGAGCTGCTGGGATTGCCTGAGGACCGGCCGTGCCTCCTCCTGGACGTGGGGTGAGCGGGGTCCTGCCCTGGGTCGTGGCACACAGGGCGGCTGAGAGCCCTGAGGCGCTTTAGCTTGGGATCGGGGAGAAAGAGAGGGGATCTGCCCGATGCATATCAATAGCTGAAGGATGGAAGACAAGAGGATAGGGCTGGGCTCTTTTCAGTGGTGCCCAGTGATAGGACAAAGGGCACAAATTGCAACCCGGGAGGTTTCACTTAAATAGAAGGAACAAGTTTTTTGCTGTGCGGGTGCCAGAGCTTTGGAGCAGGCTGCCCAGAAAGGCTGTGGGGTCTCCTCTGGAGACTTTCAAAACCCATCTGGACGCATAACTGCACCCTGATCTAGGTGAGCCTGCTTTAGCACGGGGATTGGACTAGAGGATCTCCAGAGGTCCCTTCCAACCCTCACTGTTCCGGAATTGAGTAGCTGTGACACTGGGGCTGGGTGGGTCCTGGGGAGTGGGCCCCTCCAGTCCCCATGGCATTGATGTCTCTTTATTGTGGGCTGAAGGATATGCTGCTGTGGTGTTGTGGCAGACTGGTGTCACTTTCAGACCAGCTCCATGATCCCTGTGATTTCTCTCCTTCCTTAAGCTGTGGCTCTGGGCTGAGTGGGGATTACATCTCTGAAGAGGGTCACTACTGGATTGGCATGGACATCAGCTCAGCCATGCTGGGTAAGCAGGCCCTCCTTCTCTACCACCCTCACCTCAGAAGTGGTCCTCAAAGGTGTGAGCTGGTCGCCTGAGCTGTGCTCTGTTTTGTGCAGATGTGGCTCTGGAGAGGGAGGTGGAAGGAGACCTTCTCCTTGCAGATGTGGGGCATGGCATTCCCTTCAGGCCTGGCATGTTTGATGGCTGTATCAGGTGAGATGGTGAACATAAGCAGTTTCTCTTGATGCTCCACACACCTGCACCCTCTTCACAGCACAGATGGGCTGCGTATGGTGTCTGATGAGCACAATTGTCCTCACCTGTTGCTCTCTTTGCTCCATGCACCCAGACTCCACCTCTCTGAGAGCAGCTGCTGAGTTTCAGGATTGCAGAAGCAGCTTCTGACAGCTGTTTCCTGAGGGGTGCTTGTCTTTGGTGTGCTGGTGGGCTGGGAAGTTTATTGAAGTAAATAAAGTTGAAGATAGGGTCAGGAGCATTGAGACATGCTCCAAGGAGGAGAACAGAAAGTATGTCTGTACTATTGCTCAGCTGCAAAATCAGTCCCTGGATGAAAGGTTTGGTGGCTGGTTTGGGGTTGAAGAGCTAGGTGATGGGAAGAGATTTCTGCTTAGAGAATACTTTAGAGAGGAGTAGGAGCTGTGTGTTGCTGATCATAGAATTGTTTTGGTTGAAAAAGACCTCTAAGAGTGTTGAATCCAACCATCAGCCTAACACCACTGTAGCCATTACACCATGACCAGAGTGCTCTGTTCAGGTTTACTCATTGGCAGAGCCTGCAAGGCCATGCAAGAGCCACAGCTAAACATGAGTTACTTGAGCCTCTGGCCTAAAGGGGAGGCTTGGTGATTCTTCTGTGCTTGAGTAACTACTGTGCCTGGTTTGGTTTTGGCATAGTGAGTCTCCAGAGGAAGGCTCCTACACGGAGAAAATGAAACCATTTCCCTAGAGCCTCATACATGCTTAGTGCTGAAAGTAAGCTCAGAGGGTGGTTACAGGCTCGGTGAAAGAATCAGTGGCTCAGTGTCCCAAGGGTCTTGTTTTCTTCCTCAGTATTTCTGCAGTGCAGTGGCTTTGTAATGCTGATAAGAAGTCACACAGCCCACCAAAGCGCCTCTATCGATTCTTCTCCACTCTTTATAGTGCCTTGGTAAGTGTTGTGCTCTCCCAGTCAGGCCTCTGCACGATTTTACACTCTCTGTTGCATTTAGCAGGATATTTTGAGTCAGGTTTGATGAGTAAAGAATGCTCTGATTTGGAGGCCTGACAGGAGCACCTGTTTCTCTATTTCTCTGCCTGTCCATGTGGTGTCTTCTACTTCTCTGATCCCTGCTGTTACCCCTGTGCCTTGCTGTGCTGTAGTGTAGCTGCCTCTGCAGCTCCTAGGAGAGTTCTGCAGGAGGTTTGGGGGAGGTGGGCACTAGTGTCTGGGCATGGAGTGACTGGAGGGATTGCCTGCACTGAGGCAGGTTTGTGACTGACTTTATTTCCTGTAGGCCCGAGGATCCCGAGCCGTCCTGCAGCTGTATCCTGAGAACCCAGAACAGGTACAGGACAGCAGTTGGTGGGGAAGAGGTACAGGTTGTGTCCTGTGCTGAATTGGGCTCCTCCATCATCTTTCACATTGGGTCTATGTCTCTGCCCCTCTTGAAATCTGTAAAGCTCTTCAAGAACTCCCAAAAATCTGTAAGGAGAATGCCCTGTGCCATTTCTGTTGCTTCACAGATTGTCTTGGGCTGAGCCTGAAAGAAGTTGGCAGGACACCATCTGAATCTCCTGTCCTGGATTTTCCCCTCCCTGTGCACCTTAAGACTGGCTTGTAGCAATAAGCACTGCACTGTAGCTCCCTAGGGCTGGGAAATCCAGCCCAGTGCCCCTCTCTTAGAGAGTCTGCTGCACCGACTGAACCAGGGTAGACCAAGAAGCAGGGAGAACCAAAGGCAGGCAGTGAACTGGTGTCCAAATGGTGTCCAGATGCAGAACCAGGAGTCTGCTGCAGAATTCAACAGGAGCAGGAATGAGCCATCTTTGACCTGTGCAGTTAGCTGTGGTGGAGCTGAGGTCTCTTGGGCACTGCTGGTGGATGACTTCTGTACGTGCTTTGTTTTGCAGCTGGAGCTCATCACAGCCCAAGCCATGAGGGCTGGCTTTACTGGGGGCATGGTGGTAGATTACCCCAACAGTGCTAAAGCCAAGAAGTGAGTCCTGTGTCTCTGTGTGTGTCTGTCTGGGGTAAGGCCTGGGTTTGACAGTGATTTTTTTCTGTCCATGTTGTTCTCTCTCTGTTGATACAGTCCTGACCAGATGGTGCAGCATAGTTCCCAGCAGAGACTGAGAACTGCAAGCTGAGTCCCAGCTTCATGCTCCTTGTTCTTCTTGTTTCAGGTTCTTCCTTTGTCTCTTTGTTGGGACATCTGGCACATTACCAAAGGTGAGGAGCTCTGCAAGGCCTCGGAGTTGCCTTCCTGGTTGCTGGGTGATGTGGGACAGCTGTGAGTGAGAACAGGAGCCAGGCAGCAGTGCATGTGCAGATATGACTTCATTTTGCTGTCAGTCTCGCCAACCTTTGCTCTCCCTGAGATCTGGTTTCTTTGCTGCTCTTCCTGGAAGACCAGTTTGTTCCTGCTCCTATCCTTCCCTTTGCAGAGCCCTGGCTTCCCCTTGATTTAGATGCCATAACTGTTAGCTCTGTCTGCTCCAGAGGAGAACCAGACTTCCCAATTTTGTTTTTCAGGGCCTTGGTACTGAGTGTGCTGCTGAAGAGGTGCACCAGGCAAAGTTCACCAATGAGAGGTATTGTGTAGGGGGGTGAAGCTGCAAGCCCTCCAGGAGCAAGGAGTGTGGGCAGTGCATGGGCTGGGGTTTGCCGACGGAGGATCACAGCACTGCTGTGTGAGGAGTGACTGAAGGGAGGGGACTCTGAGGACCCTTGGCAGCCCACCTGCACTTTGCCTGATTGATGGGCCCCAGGCACAAGGAACAGAATGGGTTCGTTTGAGAGCTTTGCTGTGGTGTCATGAGGCTGTTGTTGCTGCTTACTTCAGAGCTGCAGCTGAGCCCTGTTTGAGGTGCACTTTCTGTCTGGCACTTGGCTTTCCAGCTCAGTGCTGTATATGGGCCTGTGGTTGATGGGAGGAGGCATATTGCCAGTGCTGGTGATACCGAAGATGGCTGATTCTCTGTGGGTGGGCAGACTGCTGTGCCTAAAGTCTAGTGGTCCCTTTCTTTGTTTAGCTGTGGCCTGGGAGTGGGGTTTCTCCCGATGACCAGGTCTCTACCTATGGCAGTGGTGCAGGAAGGAGCCCCTCTTGCAGCCTAGTGGGAGAGACAGAAAACAAAAAAAAACAGAGGAAAGTCGTCGTGGCTGCCAGGAGCCTGTGGCTGCCACGTTTTCCTGCCTCTTACACTGCTCTTCTCTGCTTGTGTAGTCCAGGAGATACTTGGTCTTGGAGGGCAGGAGCAGAACTCTCAACTTGTTGGGAAGCCAGAGGCTCTGTCTGCTTCAGTTGAAGTAGAGCAGCCAAGGGGAAGGTGCTCACATTATCCCAAGATCCCCAGTGTGCTGTTGCTGTGTCAGCCAGGGCAGGGGGTGCTGGCCTGCTGCAGCCATGGCTCAGAGCTGGGGCTAGGAGCAGCCTCCTGCTGCACTGAGTTTGGAGCTGGACTGTTTGTCCACCTGCCTCTGTCCTGGCTGAGCCTCTTTCATCCCGGGGGTGGTTGGAGGGGTACCTGCTAGTTTTATAAGGCAGTGTGCTGCCCAGTTCTGGGTTGTTTCCTTGAGGGCAGAAGACTGCCCCTCACCGCAGAGCCCCTCCAGCTGCTGTCTGCTTTCTGGGCAGGACGCGGTTCAGAAACACCAAGGGCAAGTCCGTGAAGAAAAGCAGAGACTGGATCCTGGAGAAGAAGGAGCGCAGGCGGCGACAGGGCAGGTGAGTTCAGCTGCTCCTGCCTCGGCTGAGGCTGCCTCTGCTGCTCTGGCCTGCTGCCACCTGTGCAGACTCCTGCCGTGAGCCCTCTTCCCTTGCCCTCCCAGGTGAGCTGTGCTCAGCTGCTGCCTGCTCTTCTCCACAGGGAGGTGCGAGCAGACACCAAATACACAGGCCGGAAGCGCCGCCCTCGCTTCTGAACTGTTCTGGACGCTGCTGGCCTGGAGGATGGTCTGATGCTCCTTCCAGCAAGCCGCCTGTGGATGGCACAGATGGACACCCCAGGCCTGGGACGGGCCATTGTAGCTCTGGAAGGTGTCAACTGGCTCAGATGCTGCCCGACAACAACGCTTCCAGCCCTGTTTCCCTGGTGAAGGTAGAGTGTCAGCCAGTGCACTGGCCACTTAGTGTCTGCATTGCTTATTTTCCTGTGACTGCTGTGAGCCACCTGGAGCTCCAAGTGAGCCAGAACATTAGGTCCAACCTCCTCACTAAACAGTAAACAAATCAGAAGCGTTGCTGTGTCCTGCCCTCAGCACAGAGGTGGGAATGTGGCACTCTGCCAGCTTCCCCTCTGCCTGCAGGCAGGAGGCAGGCAGCACAAAGGTGTGTGGCCCATGAGGGCAGATCTTCCTCCTGGCAGAGGTGTTACTCCTTTGGTGGGTGCTTCTCATCAGGCCCACCCTGTATATGCTCATATGGTGCTGATGTCTGCATCCCCATCCTGCTTCCCCAGCACCTCCTCCCTTCCCCTGAAACAGGTGCCAGCTAGAGCTTTACAGTTACAAATGTTTATTCTACATAAAAATTCCACAAAATGGGAAGCTGTTTTGCACCCAAAGCTTTGGGAGGAGAAAGGGAGGCTAGCAGAGAGAGGGGGAAAAGGTGAAGGAGAAAAGTGGCAACATAGAGTGTCATCCAGCCCAGTGAGACAGAGCAAGCTAGGGTCAAGATCCACATAGAAAACAAGGACACTTAGCTCACAGTACAGCAACAGTACAACTCCACGGGGGGGCTCGGAAAGCCTTCAAGTACATTAATTACAAAAGAAACAATCCCCAGTTCGAGTGCAAGCTGTGCATGCCCCACGCTGCTCGTGGAATACTGCATCGGCAGGCTCCCGGCGCTGGGAGGGCAGGTGGCACTTGGACAGAGGTGGTGGAACCCAAAGGACAAGCGGTCTGAGGGTGGCAGGGGACTGGGGCGAACTGGGGATTTTGGAGGTGGGGAGGGGGCTGGAAAGAAAAAGTGAAATGTCTTCCCAAAGCACAACCACACGTTTGGTGATTTGGTTTGTACATGCAACGACAGATAGGTAAAAAGGAACTGAACTGAAGGGGGCTTCCCATAGTGCAGGGGGGAATTATTGCACCAAAACACCCTCCCCTCGCAGCGAGGACAGCGTGAGCCTGCCTGTGGGGCAGCAATGGCAGCCTGCTCCTCGGCCTCCCTCGTGTCATGGCCTGGCACCACCGCTGCCTGTGGGACTTCCAGGGAAGTGCCACTGGCAGAGTTGTTGACTGTGGCCCCCATTTGGCTTCTGCTGCTGGGGTTGGGGGGAGGGCTGCTGGCGCTGGTGGTACCAACAAAGAAGGAGCAAGTGCCAGAATCCCACCAGTGCTGTTCTGGGCTTTATGCCTTGACAGGGGTGGGCCAGAGCCCTGATGGTAGGTGAGCTTGTGCCACAAAACAAAAACAACGACAAAAAAAGTCACCTTGTGCTAGCAGTGGGCATGGCTGCAGGGTGGGCACCTGAGAGGAGCCTTTGCTGCCTGCCCAGGAGCAGCCCTGCCGACAGTGTTATTGCTTCCCAGAGGAGGGGCCCAGTGCAGAGCAGAGACTGGTGGCAGAGAGCTGCAGAGAGGCAGGAGCAGTAGACATGTGCCATCACCTCTAACTCCCTTTCCTGTTGCCAAAGACCCTGGCCATGCCTGCTTCCTGCCCTGGAGAGGGTGCTCCAGAGCCAGCCTGCTGCTTGCAGGGCTGCTGGTGCCCTAAGCCCTTTGCACACGCAGGCTGCAGTGCTTCTGGCTCACATCAATCACGGGACTATGAAACAAGAGGCCTCTGGTCCTGGCTGTTTCCATGGCCGCACCTGCTAGGAGCTTGGGACAAGGTTGGACACGCTTCCCAAGGACAGCTGACTGCAGCCAGGGTTTGTATTTTGGGACCTCAGGTAACAACAGTGGCAGGGAAAGATCTGTGTCTGGGTTGCCACCGGGCAGGGCTGCACCTGGGGAAGGCAGCACCACGTCTTTAGTCCAGTTGCCTTTCACCCCGTGCCCACCACACACTGGGCTAGCAGATGTGTGACAGCACTCAGCCAGGGTGGAGCTGCCCTTCAACCTGGTGGGCGCAGGGAGGTGACATTTCTGCCTGCAGCTGGCGTACTCGCTGTCATCAGTGCCCTTTTTATGCTACTGGCATCTGGGCTCATGCCAGTCTCTACCTGTGAGCTTGGCCCTAGGTGTCCATCCTGCTCTGGGCTGTTCTATGATGCTTTGGCATGTGCATGGGCCAGCTGGGGCCTTGAAGTCTCCAGAGGAATGTGAGGACAGAGTCCTGCCCCCCAGCCTGAGGAAAACAGTGGCAACACAGGGCCCTTCAAAGCTGCCAGCAGGCTCAGGTCACCCCACAGTGGTTGTATACAAATAGTGGGTATGACATAGGGCACCCAGGTGCTCCCACAGCATGCCACCAAGTGCAAGTGCCTCACTGGACAGCCCAAGGGATGAGCAGGCAGAAGGGCACTGTGCAAGGAGGGGCAGGCAGATGCCAAGAGGTGGCAGAGAGCTGGATGGAACAGTCAGGCAGTGCCCTGCTCAAAAGCTGGTAGGATAAAGGAGGAGGAAGGCTGCTGCTCCTAGCTTGCAGGGGGTGGATGCAGTAAGGGCTGCTCCTGGGACCACAACAGGAGAAACCCAACTGCCTCCATCCCCGAGGTGTGGGTGCCTGCCTGGAGAAGTGAGGCTGGAAGCAGCCCTGCTCACAGGCAAATGCTGATGGGGGCTGAGGGCATCTGAGCCAGCCTCCAGCTCCACTGGCTAGAGCCCAGGCCTGGGGGCAATATGAGGCAAGACCACCCTGTGCTGGGCTGAAAACAGAACGATGAGGTTTCAGTGCAGGGCAAGCAGCCCGTGAAACATGCTGGCCTTAAAGTACCTCTTGCCCTCTTGCCCTGCCAGGCCAGCATCAGGGTGCAGCACTGGTCTTCGAGTGGCCTGTCCCCATCCCCACACATCTGTGATGACCCCAAGTAGTAGCTCCTCATCCCACATGGCTCCGTCAGGCACCCACTGCCAGCAGCAACACATCCAGCTCCTGGCACCCACACCAGGGCATATGCTTGCCCAGGGAGGGGGCAGCCTGGCCCTCAGCAGAGCAGCAGAGCCCTGGGCAAGGAGGGAGAGAGACAGAGCCTGGCAAGAGAGCACCCCTGGGGAAGGGCCCCGTGAGAGAAGCAGCCCATGGAAAGATGTTTGCAAGCACAGATGCGGCTGGACAGACAGGAGAGCTCTGGCTGGAGGGGATGGGGAAGCTGGGGGAGGCTGACTGGGCGCTGTGCTCCCAAGGACCCTTAACACCCTTCATCAGTCCCTCCTTCTCCTGCTCCTCAGCCGTCACTAACCCAGCACAGGAGGAGCAGCAGCGCCCAAGAGCACCTGCGTCCCCAGCCTGGCCCCAACCAGCCATCCAGGCTGGAGCAGTGATGAGAGCTCGGGTTCCCCTCCTCGGGTCCCCCTCGGGCCCATCACCGTCCCGACCCCTGCACCCTGCCTGCGCCCCGGGGCCGGCGCTCCCTCCACACAGACGCACCGCACCGCACACACAGCGTCACAAACAACCATGCATTAGAAACTGAAATGCTGCTGGGAGGCTCCGGGGCTGCGCCGTTCGCTCCGGCCCGGCTGCGGCCCCGCGGCACACGCGGCTCCGTCCATGGCACGCAAACTGTCCCGTGGGGTGAGTCTAGCCGAAGATCCCGCCGAAGGTGGAGGCAATGACGATACCCAGGATCACGCAGCAGATTATGATCATGATCTTCTTCTGCTCGGGTGGCACAGCAGTGCGGCAGGGAGAGAGAGGGGAGAGGGGAGCGTGAGTGGGTGAGGCCAGGCTGGCCTCGAGGGGTGGGGGCTGTGGTTTGCCCTCTTCCTGTTTGCCCATGGTTGGGGGCTGTAGCAGCACTGTGGGAGCCAGAGAGGCTCTGCTAGCCCTGGGGCAACCCTGGTCTACCTTCAGCCCCACCCTGATGCTGGCTCTGCTGAGCTGGTGTCCTCCAGGCTTCTGAGGAACAGATGTGGGTACTGGGACAGGCAGTTGGCACTGTGCTCAGCATCGGACTGGCCCATGCCTCTTCCCTTTTCTGGCAACACAGGATCCACGTGTCCCTTTTCCTGCCTCCAAGCAGCGCCACTGCCCCAAGGCCCATCCTCAGCACACACAGCCTATGCCAGGGAGCTCTGCCTCAGCTGGTGCCACCAGCAGGACCTGCGCTGCACCCAGCGGTGTGGGGTAAAGCAGTGCCCAGGCACCCGTCAGGCTGTGCCATGCTGCCTGCGCCTCTAAGCAGGCAGTGGGGCAGGCAAGGGGTGCCAGGCAGTGGCCTGCCCCTGGGATGGAGGTATTATCAGCGTGGGCAGGGGACGCCAGAGCCCCGCCGGAGCCAAGACTCACCCGTCTGGCTTTGCTCTGGTACTTCACTGCCTTTTTGGTGTCCGACACCGCCCGCTCCACGTAGTCCACCGAGTGCTCCACGTTGTACTCGATGCGGTCGATCATCTCTCCCTGCAGAGCGGGGACACAGCCCAGGCGCCCGTGCGTGGACGTAAGCTCCTTCCTGCTCTGCTGCTCCCCAGCACCGTGCGGATGTCACCCTGCCCGCAGCCCTGCAGGGCACAGAGGAGGACTGTTAGTTGTCTGCAGGTAGTGGGTGCCCCGAGGTGCTCTGGGATGGGGGGTCCAGAGCACAGGCTCTGTCCCAGAGGTCTGAGACCTCTGCATATCCCCACAGGGAGGAAAGCAAAGGTGAGGGTCAAGGCAGATCCCCAGCCCAGTCTTGGCCTGATGGTCGCCCTGTCTAGTATGCCAGGTGACAGTAAAGCCACAAAGGACTGACACCACACTGCATGCTGCTGAGACCGGAGGGAACGACAGGGGAGCAAGGACAGCACCAGCAGAGCCATGTGGGATGCTCACAGAACCATGCACATGCAGGAGTGGCTGCTCTGATCCACACGAGCACCTGCCGAGAGCAGAAAGCCCCGGAGTGAGGCTGGAGAGGACAGGCTGCTGGGCCTGCAGAGTCTTCTGCCCTGCTCTCTCTCTCTCCCTAGTTGCAGGGGTGGCACGGGGAAGGAGACCCTCTGAAGACATGTGGACACGTTACCCCCTGACTGGGGTGAGCTTCTCCAGCCTGTCCAACCTCCTTTGTCTCCATCCTGACTGCGTGGTGAAGCAGCCAGATTCTGCAGCAGCTGGAGAAAGAGTCTGACAGTTGATGGGACCAACAGAGTTGGCAGGGATGGGTGGCTTGAAGCCCAGTGCCCTCCCACATGGCACAGAGGGAATTTGGGCTGCAGAGGCAGGGTTTACAGCCCTGTTTGTTTCTCAATCTACTGCAGAGCATGGGGAGGATGAGCCCTGCAAGCCCAGGGGTGCTCTGGTGTTAAATCCTCCAAAGCAGCAGGCTCCCTCCTGCTGCCTGCCTTGCCTAAAGCTGCAGCTTCTCCTTCCCACTTGTGCCATATGTCCAGGGGACACAGCAGGCAGATGCCAGCATTGCTGCCAGCCTGACACCCCTCTGCTCCTGGTACTAGCGGCTTGGAGCTATACAGGGTGCTGGTGTGGTCTAGCCCTTAGAGCAAGGCAGGGACTTACAAATCCCCTGTGTCTGTCCCCTGAAACTGAGCACCAACACAGCCATGCCACAGCCACCCTCGCCCGTCTGCCCCCCAGGCACCATGCAAGAGCTGCAGACATGCAGGGTGCAGCCATGCAGAGCGGAGCAAGCAGCACCGGTGGGGCTTTACCTGTCACTGATGTCTCCTCGGGCCATGGCAGCATGGCAGGCAAGAAGGGGGGTGAGCAGAGACACCAGAGTGTGTGCCTGCCTGAAGGGCCAGGGGCCACGGGCTGGTGCCACAGCCAAGGGTGGCCTGGCAGAACCACTGAGGTTGGGGGCACCCTGAGCTCACCCAGAGGGTGGGGAAACCTCTGCTTGCATGGCAGCCACCCAGTGCCCTCCTCCAGGGCCCGTCACCAACCCTCCCAGCCCAGGCACACGGCAGCCCCCAGGTGGCTCTGTCCCCAGGGAGCCCAGCTCAGCTCCAGTGGGAGCCACATCACTCCCGGATGCAGTTTTTTCCCTCAGCACCCAGCCAGGCAGGGTACTGCTGGCAGCCCCATCACCCTGCAATGTCCCCAGGTGAGCAGGCCACCAGGCTGCAGTGTCTCCCTACCTGGCTCTCCACCAGCATGGCCATGTCCATGAACATGTCATGCAGCTCCCGGATGCTGTTCTCCAGTTTGATGATCTCACTGTGCCGTGTCTCAATCTCATTCAGTGCCTGCTTGGTGATGTTTGAATCCATAATGATCTGCAAGAAGACAGGGGCACTGAGCACCATGCTACCTCTTAGATGCCAGCATTAGGGTCACCAAGAGAGCCCTGGAGACCCTCCAGCCAGCCCACCTAGGCAGTCTGCAGCAAGCCTCCACCCTGCCCTCTGGCCAGGACACTTGGGCAGCATCCTCAGGCCAAGCCTGAGCACCCAGGCCCCACCTCCCGCATGGGCTGTGCTCATCGTTCCCGTACTGGGCCCACTGTGGCTGTGTGTCCACCAGGCAGCCCCTCCAGGAGAAGGGGCTCAGCTTTAGCCTGTGCTGTGCTTACCCCAGAGGAGAAGATGGCAGGGTTGCCACTCTCCAGCATGTCCTCCAGCTCCTCGCTGGTGGTGGTCCTGCCAGCTGCAAAAGGCACAACAACACAGGTCAGCTACGAGCCACAGCCCTGCTGCAGTGCTCTGCTGCCTCGGTGGCATCTCCCAAGAGTGCACTGGGCAGTTTGAGGGGCTGAAATCCCACAGCTTGGCTCTGAGCCAGCCCTGCACCCCCCCAGTGTCAACCTACCAGCTTGGCCAAGGCCACCCAGGAAAATCCATCTGCCCACCACCTCCTGGTTGCCCCACTCCCCTGCTGCAGAGCATGGGGCTGGTAAAAGCTGCAGCAAGGTGAAGGAGAAGAGCAAAGACACTGAATGGATTAACAACCAGGCAGCCAGTGCAGTCTTGGCCAAAGGCCAAAGCTGGTCAGGAGGAGCTTGCTTTAATGCTGAGCCAAAGCTTGAGGCCCAGAAGCTGCATCTCGCCCACAGTGTCCAGCACAACTCTTGCCAAAGCCATACAACCAACCTGCAGGATCCCAGAGGACTTCCCAGGGAGTCTACTGCCTTTTGGCCAGGTTTGCTACTTTGAAAGGCTGTCATTAGCTCCCCAACAGCAATCAAATCAAATGAAAGTGTGCTAGACGTTGATCTGCTGCCCACATCACCACAGAGCTACTGCAGAGCCAAAAGTGGGAATGAAAGGACTGAGTCACTGCAAGGTGACCTCAAAGAGAGAAGAGCCTGGGGAAAAACCTCTGCCCTGAAACTTGGCAAAACTCTGGAAGATCGTGAGAGCTGGACCTCTGCCTCCCCAGAGAGCTCCAAAGCACACCTGCCTCTTACTTGGCATCCCTAGAAATGAAAGTTTCCTGGGGTGAAGAAGCTCTGCCAATGAGCAAAGCGGCACAGAGCATCACTGGGAGCTGCAGCACAGGGTAGGACAAACAAACTCACCCCTGAGCTGGCAAAGAGAGCAGAGTGAGAGGCAGTGCACAGGCCGTGGTGCAGCAGGCTACCAGAGGCAGAGACACAAAGCCAACAAGGAGAATTTCCACAGTCCTTGGCCCTCTGATGCCCAGCTGGATGGAGTAACCATCCCCGTGGACTAGCTGCCAGGGGATGGGGCAGGAGCAGCTCCATCAGGGCACGCAGAACCCTGGGGAAGCTCCCAGGGAAGCTTCCAGTGTCACAGCTCACACTCATCAGCCAGCTGACGCCAGTTTGCCCAGTTCTGCATGCCAGACACTCTATAAATAGAGAAGACTTCAGGCACCTGGGGGCTGGAGCAGTCAAACTCACCACGGCTGAGCTCACTGTTGCGGCTCTGCCACACTCCTGTGGCTGCAGCACCCATTCTTCCTGCAGCAGGGCTGCACCAGCACCCACAGAGCAACAGCCAGGGCTCAGGCTGCAGCCAGAGCACAGGCACCTTCCTGAGGCTGGGATCTGTGTCATCTGCCTGTCAAGCCCTCACTAGGTACAAATCTATTCAGCTCATGGAGGGATGGATCCTGCTGCCCTGTGTACCCATGCATGTAGAGCTAATGGGTATAAGAGACTCAACCTCCTTGGCATCCCTAAGCCTAGGCAGGTCTAGCACTGGTGTTGGAATGAGCAGGTTTCAGCCTGCCAGCCATGGCACAAACTGCCATCCACTACCCTGGCCCTCAGGACCTCTGCTGCCCATCTGGAGGAGGCTGCAGGAACCAACTTCCAGCACTGAACAGAAATTAGGGCTACAAAGATTCTGACAGGCTTGGAGCCTCCTTATGAGGAGAGGTTTGAAAGACCTGGAGACAACTAAGTGATCTTCTCAATGCTCATCACTAGCTAAAGGTGCAGGCCAAGAGGATGGGGCCAGACTTTTTCCAGAGGTGCTCAGTGACAGAACAAGGGCCAATGGGCACAAAGTGGAATCCAGGAGGTTCCATCTGAACATGAGGAGAAAATTCTTTGCTGTGAGGGTGCTGGAGCCCCAGAACAGGCTGCTCAGAGGGGCTGTAGAGTTTCCTTCTCTGGAGATTCCAGACTCACCTGGACATTGCAATCCTGCACAATCAGCTCTGGGCGAGCAGAGGGTTTTGGACTAGATGATCTCCAGAAGTCCCTTTCAACCCACGCTGGGATTCTGGGATTTTCACTCAGTGAGGCATTTTTTGCTCAGATAAACCCTGTGGTCCTTCCTGAGCTGAAAGTGTCACAGGAATGCTCAATAAGCCCATTTCAGCATTCATCCTAGGGCTGCCTGGAGGAGTCACCAGGGTTGAGGCATTCCCCAGACTCTCACGGATAGCTTGGGATGCATCCACGGCTTGCACATCAGTTAACCTGGTGTCACACAGCGGGGTGGGGGCTGATGAATTCTGGCAGTGCCTTTGGAGCTGGCAGATGCTTTATTTTCGGCTCCTTGGTCTCGCACATAACAAAAGCGTCCACAAAAACAAGCAGTGCCTGCGCGGCACCTCCACGTCTTCAAAGCTGCACACCCACCACAGAAAGCTCATCTCCAAGCTTCAAATCCCATTTCTCTGGGAGTGGAACCTAATTAGATTGAAGATGTCACTTCTCACAGCGGACAAAACAGAGGGGATAAAGCAAGGGAGTGCCATCTCCCACCACAGACAGCACAGAGGTTCAGAACTGGGGAGCACAGCTCCTTGCAGCTGCTCTGGAGATACCGCTGCAGGGAAGCATGGTCCAGCCAGAGGACAGCAAATGAGCATCTGTCCTGCCATCACTGAGCCCAGGAGAAGCACACCCTGTGATCCTTCCATGGCATCTGTGATCTCAGTGGGTTTGGGAGCAGACCGAGTAAGGGAGGGTGAGGGCAACAATTAAGGCTGAGGCTGAAGCACTGAGAGAGCAGAGGACATCCTGCCCAGCAGAGGACAGCCTCTCCATTGTGCCCAGCATGTGCTGGATGGGCAGGAGTGACCATGAGGGTCGCTGAGGTGCACACAGACACAGTGGTGTCTACACAAAGAGAAGGCGCAGATCCCGAGGGCTGTGGGGTGTCCCAGGGGGTAGCTGTGGCCTAGGGCAGTGACGCTACATCACCATTTCTTCTGTGTCTGCCCTAATTGCAGAGCAAGAAGCAGATGTGATTAGGATGGAAGAGCTCACTGGGTGCTGGGGAGCGTCCCCAGAGCAGCTGAGAAGTCCCTGCTCTCATACTTTCAGAGCCTGAGTGATTGACTGTCTTGCTGTCAGAGCTCCCGGCGCTTTCTATCTTTGGACTCATCAGCTCAAAACAAGAGCTGAGGATTTCACAGAGCTTTGTGCAGTCATCACATCCCAGCTGGGCTCCATTCAAAGCAGCCTGTGCAACAGCCTCCAAAGCAGCAGAGACTGAAGGTGCCCAGGACAGGCAGAGCCCTCTGCCCAGGAAGCACTCCTGATAAAACCTCAACTGTTGCTTTTGATGAGCCTTTTCGCCAGAATCACAGAATCAGTCAGGGTTGGAAGTGACCACAAGGACCATCTAGTTCCAACCCCCCTGCCATGCCCAGGGACACCCTACCCTAGAGCAGGCTGGCCACAGCCTCATCCAGCCTGGCCTTAAACACCTCCAGGGATGGGGCCTCAACCACCTCCCTGGGCAACCCAGTCCAGGCTCTCACCACCTTCATGCTGAACAACTTCCTCCTCGTGTCCAGCCTGAACCTACCCATCTCCAACTTCGCTCCATTCCCCCCGGTCCTGTCCTTGATAGCCTAAAAAGTCCTTCTCCAGCTCTTTTGTAGGCCCTCTTCAGATATTGAAAGACCACAATAAGGTCACAATAAGGCCAGAAGAGATTTCCCACTGTGCTGACAGAGAACCGGCTTCTGCAAGGGGCTGAGCACAGGACTCTCTACTCTCCCAGCACAGAGCCCATCCTGCTTCTGCTCCACACTTCCACCCTGAAGGACAAGCAGGTGCCTCAACCATCACTAGCTAGGACACCTCCCCTGCACCACCCACTGCACCACGGTGAGTCCTGGGCAGCCTTTTCCTTGCACCCCATCAGCACTCTGTCAGGCACTGACAGCCCAGCAGGATGGACAGAGCAAAGAGAAGGATCATTTGATTTATCGCTGGGATTTGAGCAGGGTGGTAGAGTCTTTCCAAAACCCAGGAGAAGAAAAACAAGAGGAAGGTTTCTTTCAGGCCTGCAGATAATGAGGGACCTGGGCTCAGTCCTTTCAGAACTTCTCCTCTCTTGGAAGGCAGACACAGGGATACCTTAAATTCCAATTTACATCACAAACCAGCCCCGTGGCTGAGTATCACCTGGAGATTGATGCTGGCTGACAAATGAGTCAGCTGCTGCAGTGACACACTCATCCTGCTTTACACCCAACGTCAGGCTCTTGTTGAGCCTCATGCCAGTCACTCTCTCCATTCAGCCAGTGTCAAACAGTTCTATTATTATTACACATCATAAAGAACAGATCTTAACAAAGGCTTGCACAGCCAGGACTCCTCCCAGCCCTCCACAGAAACCCCCACTGGCACCCAGACCACCCAGCATCTGCCAGCTCATGGACATTCCCACAGGTGACCATCAAGGGCACCATCCTTGATTTTCCACCTTATTATTCACACCCTTTTGTCTGTGAGATTAAAACCCCCTGGACTAGGATCCAGACTCCTTCATTTTGAGCACAAAAGCCACTGGTGACTCTCTGACAAGAAGACTATCCACAAAAATCTGTTTTGATCTCTGTGGGCTCTGGCTTCTCCCAGGCTTGCTTATCCCCCTCCCAGCCAAAGGGAACCCCCTGGTGCTCTGGATCCTCTTGGCTGGGAGGTGACCTCCGTGGTGTGCACCACCCAGCTGTGTTTCCCCTCCAGGTTTACTCACTGATCTCCAGCTGCCTCTGGATCCTGCCCTTGCAGCGCTCCCTGTAGTCGGTCTGTGTGGCGTTGTACTCCGACATCACCTCCACGAACTTGCGCGACAGCGTCGAGTGCTGCAGAGGGGAGAGGAGGAGACAGTGAGGGCTCTGTGTGAGGCAGAGACCTGCCACCCCCTGCTGCAATCACAGAGCTGGTTTGGCTGGAAAAGATCTTGAAGATCTTCTGGAGCCCCCAGCAGAAGAAGGACATGGAACTGTTGGAGCAAGTCCAGAGGAGGCCACCAAGATGCTCAGAGGGCTGCAGCAGCTCTGCTATGAGGACAGACTATGAGAGTTGGGGCTCTGCAGTGTGGAGAAGAGAAGGCTTCGAGGAGACCTTGGAGTGGCCTTCCAGTATCTGAAGGGGGCCCACAGAGGGCTGGGGAGGAACTATTGACAAGGTCTTGTAATGACAGGATGAGGGGTAATGGGTTTAAACTGGAAAAGGGGAGATTTAACTGGATGTTAGGAAGAAGTTCTTTACAGTGAGGGTGGTGAGATGCTGGCACAGGTTGCCCAAGGAGGCTGTGGATGCTTCCTCCCTGGAGGTGCTCAAGGCCAGGTTGGATGAGGTCTTGAGTGACCTGTTCTAGTGAGAAGGCAGGGGGTTGGAACTGGATGAGCTTTGAGGTCCCTTCCAACCTAAACTATTCTGTGATTCTACAAGATCCTCCAGTCCCAACTGTTAGCACTGCTGCAGTGATGCTGCCCTGGAGCCTTCTCTTCTCCAGGATGCACAATCCAAACTCTCTCAGCCTTTCTCCACAGCAGAGGTGTTCAGGTCCTCAGACCATTTTAGTGGCTCCAACAGGTTCACGTTCACCATGTGCTGGGGAGCCCAGAGATGTGCATAGTGTTCCAGGAGGGGTTGAGGAGCCCAAAGCAGAAGGGGAACATCTCCTGCCTCGACCTGCTGGCCACGTGCTGGTGATACAGCCCAGGAGACACTTCGCTTTCTGAACTGTAAGTGGACATTGCTGGTTCATATCTGATTTGCCACCCACCAGTATCCCCAGTCCTTCTCAGCAGGGCTGGTTTGCCTTTCCAGAGAAGGCAAACCTGGGGCACAGTTTCAAGCAAAGGCAGCTCTGATAGTGTGTCAGGCATGAAACACTCCTGTACCTCTTCAACCCTGCAGCAGGAGCAACAGCCTGTGACTGACTGGCCACATCCAACTTGCCTGTTCTGGATGTGTCAGATGTGTGCAAGCTGGGAGCAGTACTGCTGTGGGGAGGAGGTTGTGTTACTTTAACCTCACCCCACGGACTGCTTGTGCAGCGCAACTGAAGCAGTAAGGAGCAACAGGAGACACAGAAATGGCAGAAGGTGAAAGGAGAGGAGATGGTGGAAAAAAGGACAGGAGAAGAGGACAATCAGAAATAATCACACATGAAGAAAACATGAAGAGACTGACATGATAAAGAAATTCCCAATGAGTGTTCCCCCTCTAGGACTTTCAAGGCTACCAACGTGGCCTGAGCTCACCCTTAGACAGTTACAGCTCACAGAGAGCTGAACTCAGCCCTGCTGAGCTGGAGCCACTCTCAAAGTCTTTATGCAGAGGAGGGATCCGTGCAATACAGCACCTCTGCAGGGTCAGATGCCCCTGGAGCAGCTCTCAAAGCCATTAGGCAGGCAAGGACCAGTGCAATGCAGTATCCCTGCAGGGACAGATGCCTCTGGAGCAACTCTCAGAGCCTTTAGGCAGGGAGGGACCAGTGCAATGCAGGATCTCTGCAGGGACAGATGTCCCTGGTGCACACTGGAGCTCAGGTGTTCCTCTACTAGGTGCTGGTACACCTGGAGCAGCCCCAGCCAACACCTCTGTACCTCCAGGAGTCAGCACTGGAGGCATCTTGAAGCAATACTTGTGTTCACTTTGCAGCTATTCCGAGCCAACAGCAGCTCAGTATTTATGGCAGAGCCCCAGCTCAGCTCCCTCCTCTGCTGGCAAAGCTCACACAAAAGCCTGCCCCAGGCAGCTCCAGCTCCAACAGGCAGCCTCTGCTCAAGAGGTGCCTGACCCAAAGCGAGGTCAAAACAGCTCCTGAGCATCGTGGCTTGAAATCTAGCAAAGAGGCCATGTGCCACCCAAGCAGCTCTTCTGCCTTTTCAAAGCTGTTTTCCTAAAATCCAGTTCCTTCCTCATTCAGCTGGAAAGCATCAACATATGTAGATCTGTGGCCAAATATAGCCTGGGTGTTGGAAGCTGCAGCCCTTTCTGCTCATCGGTGCACCACACCACACCCCTGATACTCAGGAAGTTATTTTGCTTGAGGTTTATTTTGCCAGACTGTTATTTCATGTTCCCACAGGCATCCCACATCTCTACAACAGGCACTGGAGTTTTGAAGGAATGCTGAGTTTCCTGTGAAATTGGCTGGGGGGATAAAAAAAAAAGGGTGTTTTAAATGGCTTCCTGACATTAAATAAAGCTACCTGAACATTCAGAGTGAGCACAAAGCATAGCAAAATGTTCCTTGTGTTACAAAAACCTCCCTATACAGAAACACTGAAGTAAGGGAATGGGCTTGTTCCACCCAGGCTCAGCAACTCTTCAATCCCCAAAGGTGGAAAAAACAGCCCAGGTTTTGGAATCGCCAAGCTGAATTTCCAAAGAGCTAATAGAGCTTTGAGTACCTGCAGAGGGCTTTGAAACCTCCCCCACAGCGTACACTGAAGTCCAGCAGATCTACAGTGACTCTAAGAAGCTGGAGCCAGACTCTTCTTGGAGGTGCACTGGAGGTGCACAAGAGACAAGCTGCAAACACCATTCTAAAAGTGGCCAACCACTGGACTGGGACCTAAAGGACCCATAGACTGATGCCTGTGGCATCTCCATCCATCTGGATACTGAGAACAAGGCCATGAGCAACCTGATGAGGCTGGCATTGCTCTGTGGCAGGGGCTGGGATCTCCTGAACTCCCTCCTCACCATATGCTGTGCTTCCTCAAGAAGAAACAAACTTGGGTGCCAGATTTCTAGTTGGGCTGTTTCTTGTCCTTGGATCTCCAGGAGCCCCAAGGGGCATCATCACACTCAGCCCATGCCAGCGGCAACAGCTCCATTGCAACACGGTGACCTCGCTGAGGATCTGTCCCACGCCACCAGAACAATCCCAGTCACACCAGTAACGCACTGGGCACGGGGTAAAAAACAACACAAGCAAGAGCCAGGGATGTTTTCACACTGATGGTACCTTCAAGCCAGGAAAAACTGCCTCAACACCAGCTCACCCCACACTGTTCCCTGGATGACAGCTCCCACAGTCACATCGGTCCCGCTCAGCCCAGCAGCGCCGCTCGCCAGCCCTGCCACAGCTGTCAGCTCCTCTTAGCCACAGCGCACGGTGACAAGCACAGCCAGCGACACGACGCGGGCACAGCACTGCTCTGTGCCCAGCTCCCCTCCCAGCCTCCATCCCAACCTGTGCACAGGAGCATGCACGCTGGCCAGGGGGTCTCACCATGGTGTCAGCACCCCTGCGAAGGCAGACTCGTAGAATCGTTTAGGATGGAAATGACCTCTAAGATCCTCGAGTCCAACTGTGAACCCAGCACTGCCAACTCCTCCCCTAAACCATGACACTAATAGGAAGAGGCTGAAAGAACCCAGAGTTGGAGACCACTCGGGTGAGAGCCCCAGAGCAGTATGCTACAGCACCCACCTTGGCCCCCCAACACAGGGGCTTCAAGCTGCAGCCCCAAGCTGCTTTTCTCCCCTCATAGCCTTGAGAAATGCTCGAAAATGACCAAATTTCTCCCCTGCAGAGCCTGGAGAAATGCTCAACAATGGCTAATTTAGATGAAAATCTCCCACTTCCATGACTGAGTGGTTTGTGGCTGAGAGAGTTGAGGCTGTGCAGCCTGGAGAAGACAGCTCCAGGGAGACCTCATAGCAGCTGCTCAATACTTAAAGAGGGAGAAAGACTTTTAACCAAGGAGTGCAGTGACAGGACAAGAGGCACTGGTTTTAGACTGAGAGAGAGTAGGCTTAGGCTGGCCATAGGTTGTTGTATCATGGGGGTGGTGAGACACTGGTATAAGTTGCCCAGATAAGCTGTGAGTGCCCCAGCCCTGGAAGAGCTCTGATCAACCTGACCTAGTGGAAGATCAGGCGGGAAGCTGGACTGGGTGAACTTGGATCACTCACACCCCAAAGCACTGAATGACTCTGTGGTGGAGCAGAGCCCTGCACCCCTCTTTCCCACATGCCAGGATGGTGCCTGAACCACAAAGCTTTGCAGAGCAAATCTAAACCCTGCTCGAACTCATGGCCCTGGGATGCACAGCACCAGTTTGTGGCCACCTCTAGCTTCCTGGGACACTGCAGAGGTAATGCCTTTGTCTGGGAAGCATGAGCCCACCAGAGCCAACACCAGGGATAGCAGAGGGACTTGCTGCTGTCCTCTTGTGCCATCCTTAGCCCCAGCAACTCTCCTCCTGCTTGCTCTAGAGAGGAGTCTTTCTCTTGCCCCATTTTGGCAGAGGACTGGCTCCCCACTGCCTCAGGCTCAGCCCCACATCCTCTGGTGCAGGGCTGGGAGGACACTGGGCTGGGAGCTGCCTCTGCAGAGGTGATCCATTAATGTCACTGCTGTATTGATTTGGCACCGACTGCGGCAGGGCAGAGCAGACTGAGTCAGTGGCTTCCCAGACTGGAAAGGTGATAAACTACAGACACCCAAACTCCTCCAGCCTCACTGCAGAGGGCTCAGAGAAAGGAGGATTTTTATGAGCTGTCTTTGTCTGTAACCTCCCTGCAAGAGCAGCAGATCCATGCCTGGACCCCCATCCCTGGCTTCTGAAAAGCAATGCTGGCTGCTCCCATTGCCTTTATCATTTCAGTGGTTTGCTAAAACACAGGAACAAGGCCTTGCTTCTCTGCTCTCAAATGCCTCACCCAAGTGTGATCATCTTCCACTGAGACCCCACAAACACGATGGGTTGCAGGAGAGAAGTGACTCTTTCATCTCTATGTGAGCCAGAAGCTTTGGAGTCCAGGTAGCAGCACTAAAGTCAGACACCATGGCAGGGTGCAGCAGCACCCAGGGGTTTGCCATGACTTGGGCATACAACTAACAGTGGATGGTCTGATGCTGCCAGCAGGACCCCATCGCCCTTCTACAGCAGTGCCAGGTTCACCCCTCCTCCGAATGGGTCTGCTGGAGCATCACCTTGGTGCCCTCAAAGCAAGCAGTACCCAAGCACACATGGAAGGGACACAACCCACACTTGAGAAGGGACAACCCCACGAAGCCAACACCAAGCAGACACAACATCTCTCTAGAAAGACCCTGGAGGGAGCTGCTCCCATCAGAGGAGACACACAGATGACAGGGGGCAGCTCCTGTCAAACAGTTCATGCAGTCAAGTTTCTGCCTTTCCTCCTGGCAGATGGAGGATCTGAAGCTGTTAAAAAAAAAACCATCTTTCTTTCCCCATGACCTCCCCACAAGAATTCTCCCACACTTCCAGCCCCTTGCTGAGCAGTATGGCCAAGCTATGCCATCTCCACAGGAAACACTTGTTTGCTTTGTACACTTTCTTTGGGGACAAGGCATCTCCTGTCCAGTGCCAATTCATCAAGATAGTAGCTCAGCTCTTAGAGCTCAGGCCACAGCTGATGAGGAATGGAGTCCACTAAAAAATGCCACGGTCACACAGCAGAAGCTGCCAACCCAGCACAAATTCACTCTTGGATCCACTCTTCTCTACCAGCTGGAGCTCAAGATGTGTTTCTGGGTGCAGTGTCAGGTGTCACCTACCTGCCTGTGCGAGATGCAAGCAGAACAAGGCAGCTGCAGTCAGCACAGCCTTGCACATGTGCTGGGGTCACCCTGCCACCGCCTGCCCCTGCCTAATCCAGGCACCAACAGAAGCCACCAGAGCTGTGGCCTTGGTCTCCCCCTGCCTCCATTCCCACACTTGCTGTGTGAAGCTGTGATGTCTGAGACAGTCACAGGGCTCTGACTTCAGACACTGTTGTCACGAGGCACACATCACTGAGGAATGCAAGCCCTGCAGACCAGGGGGAACCTTGTCCTGTGAGACCTCAGGTCATCAGCAGACAGCTGCTGCTGAGTGAACCTGAGACCTGTGAAGATTCTGCAGCCAGAGGTGTGTGAAGCACTTGGTGCCCAGCCATCGGCCTTGCCAGGACCTCACTGACTGCACTCTCTCTGTCCTCAGCCTTCCCACCAGCACCCACTGTGGGCATCAGAGGGATGCTGGGACCTGTTCTCGATTCCCCACTGCCTCAGGCCAGAACTTGAGAAGTACCCAGCAGGACCTTCTGCAGCAATCAGACCTTCCCACTGCAACCAGCTGCTCCTGAGAGCGAAAAACCTCTCCACAAGACACTCCAACACTTCTTTCATCAATTATTTCTAAGCTATTTCTTGACTTTGGGGGAATGTGAGGGGAGTTACTCAGACCTGTAAGACAATTCAGGCTGGAAAGAACTTGAGGAGGTCAAGAAACTGGCAGGGTCAGTGCTTTCCAGTTCCTGGAGTGTGCTGTTGGATCCTGGGACGAGCCCCATGTCCCTCACTCCCTCTCTCTTCTAGAGCCAGCATGCTCCAGCCCACTTTGGCTGCAGACAGAAGCACAAGCAGCAGGACTGTTCATTACAACTGAGCATAATGCAGCCTTGGGACCACCTGAGTGGAGAAGAAGGTGCACCCCATCTCTATGTCTGGATAACCCTGCTAGGAAAGCCATCAAAAGGAGGTGCCAGTTACTGGTGGCTTCATGGGAACAACAGGAAGGGTTGTGCCAGCCTTTCACAAGTCTGATATCTCCTGGATTGTGGAGCCAGACCTATGTCCAGTGGAGGAGCAACCACAACTCCAACAGGGAAGAACACTCCCAGCAGGCTGCAGGTCTGCACAGCACTCTCTGCAAACCCACCCATCTTCTTAGGTGGAGTGAAATCTGAGGTGAGTCACTCAGCTGCATCAGCAGGCCCTGCTTTCATTTATGAGCTGCTTAAGCATCCTTTCAGGCACTGCAGAAACATACAGAGGCCTCAGTTTATGAGCAGAGTGGTTCAGACACCTGGCTCTCCTCCCACGGCTGCTGCTTCACAGGACACTTTGCTCCAGTCGACATCACCTCTAGTGAGAGGCTGAGGGGTGCAGAAAGCACCTCCCTGCCTGTCCACACAGACACCCAGCTGAAGCTGACGCATGCTGCCCTCCCCTCCACGGCTCCCTCTGCACCTCCTGATGTCAGAGGTCCCTCGGGATGGCTCTTTCGCTCATCCATTTGGGAATGTGCTGCACTCCTTTGCCCAGCGTTTGCAGACCAGGACTCAGCTGCTCTAAAGCCAAGCAGAACCTCCTCTCCTGTCACCTCCCAGGCTCCTGCAGCTGCCTGCAGTCGCTTCCCATCCTCCCCTTCCCAGCAGACTCACCTGAGTTTTCCTTATCCGCAGGTCAGCAGATGACCTGTTGAGCCCTTCCTCTTGTTCAATACTCTGCTCAATACCTGGTTGGGGTAGAAGGACACTGATTATTTCATGCTGTTTAGAGAAGGAAAAGGGATTGTTTGGACTGCAAAAGACCGAAGCCCACGAACTGAGGAGCATCTGGCACTGAGCAACGCCCAGCTCCTGACTCAAGCTCACAAACTGCTGCTGGAGTGGCAACAAAGCCTCATTTCACTGCTGCCAAGCACTCAGTGCCTAGCCACAGGCCGAGACTTGGTGCTCTTGAGGGCACCCCTAGGCTGGCAGGCAAGGATTGCAGCACAAAACCGACATCATGCCTGAGTCTGGTCTCCACTTTCTGCTACTCAAAATAAATGGAGAGCTGCTCTCCCCCTGCCAGGCCAAGCAGGAGGAGGAAGCTCAGAGCTAAAATGGCTCTGCAAAATACCAAAGCTTAAGACTTCTCCAGGGACCCTAAAAATAGTCAGTCTGCCAGCTGCCCAGCCTTGCTCAGGGAGGACCCACCAGGCTGGAGAGAACGAGCTTGCTGAAGGCTCCTCTGCAGCAGAGACCTGCCCTCCGAATTATTCCCAGGAGTGAGATGAATTCCTCACTTGTCCAAAGACCATAAATCCAGCAGGGAGAAGCACTGCCCTGCTCAGCATCTCATTGTGGACTGGGACACGGGGCTGCAGGGCAGGAAGTTTGGCACAGAGCAAGGCAGTGCAGACCTACTCCTAAGGCCAGATCTAGACATGCTAACTCAAAAACATAAATTCAGAGACCTTAAAAGCCTGGAGGAAAGTTCCCATCAGCAGGCTGGCAGAGATACACATCACTGTGTAGACCACCAGCTGTGAGCTGGTGGCATCCCTTGAGTTTGGCTGAGGACCTCATTCCCAATGCAGGTGTCCCCAGGCCTGGCTGTCCCCAGAACTTTCCACACTGGAGCAGGTCCCAGGAGCCCATCTTGGGACAGCAGGTTCCTCCTACAGCAGAAGCTTCCTGTTCCAAGGAGCTTCCCATCACTGTCTGGCATAGCAGGGCAGAGTGCAGGACACCACCAGCATGGTGAGCATCCAAGTTTCTGCTGTGTGCTGCTTAGCAAGGGTGGCCCCACAGCAACACTCTGCAGACAGCAGCAGCACTGATAGGAAGACCATGGGCCTGGGGTACCCTTGGTGGTGCTGGCAGGGGATGTCCAACAGCACTGCATGCTCCAGGAGAGCGCTGAAGAACATCAGCACAAATTCTGCCCTCCCTTCTATTCTCTCCTGGAACAAATGTTTGTGCAGAGCAGGGCCATGAAGCTGGGGAAGGGCCCAGAGAATAAATCACAGAATCATAGAATCAAGCAGGCTGGAAGAGACCTCCAAGCTCATCCAGTCCAACCTAGCACCCAGCCCTAGCCAGTCAACCAGACCATGGCACTAAGTGCCTCAGCCAGGCTTTGCTTCAACACCTCCAGGGACAGCNTCTCAACATCTCTCTTGAATTGAGGAGCCCAGAACTGGACACAGGACTCAAGGTGAAATCTTATGAGGAGCAACTGAATAAGCTGCAGCTGTTCAGTGTGAAAAAGAGGGGGCTAAGTGCAGACCTCACTGCTGTCTACAGCTACCTGAAAGGAGGTTGTGGAGAGGTTGGTGCTGGTCTTTTTCTCACAGTCAAAGAACAAGAGGGAATGGCCTCAAGCTGCCACTGGGTAGGTTTAGACTAGATATTAGGATAAAAAAATGTCCCAGCAAGAGTGGTCAGGCATTGGAATGGGCTGCCCAGGGAGGTGGTGGAGTCACCAATTCTGGATGTGCTGGGTAAGGACTTTTCAGGATATGAGGAAGGACTTTTCAGGATATCAGGGAGTGACAGGACTAGGAGGAATGGAGTGAAGCTGGAGATGGGCAGGTTCTGCACCATGAGAGTGGTGAGAGCCTGGAATGGGTTGCTCAGGGAGGTGGTTGAGACCCCATCCCTGGAAGTGTTTAAGGCCAGGCTGGATGGGGTAGGGTGTCCCTGCCTATGGCAGGGGGATTGGAACTAGATGATCCTTGTGGTCCCTTCCAGCCCTGACTGATTCTATGATTCCAAAAGTAATTTGGATGTGGTGCTTGGGGACATGGTTCAGGGTGAACCTTGTAGAGCAGGGTTCTTGGTTGGATTTGGTGATCCTGAGGGTCTTTCCCAACCTGAATGTTTCTGTGATTCTGTGATCTAAGACTTCTCTGAAAGGTCCCAGCCCACACAAAGGTCCCAGCCCACACAACACTTCTCCTGCGAGCACCACGGCTGCTGCCTGCCCAGCAGCTCTGACCAGCAACTGGGCTTCCTCCACACTTGTCATAAAGCAGTCCCTGTTCCCAAGGAACACTATTGGCAAACATTGGGCACTGATGATAATTAATGAAATCACATTTTCCCTAGAAGCTGGTAATTAGAATCAGGCACTGCGTGAGCAATGCCTGTCCTAACCAAGTCAGCTCCCTGTCAGCAGATGGTGTTTTTATCAGCCCTGACTGTTTTCTCTCTCTCTGATCATGCTGGCCATGAGGAGATCTGGGACAAAGCACAAGGACTAATCAGCTGTTGCTCCAGGTAAATATGATGCCAGTGAGTCTTTTCTGGAAGAAGGAAACAGAAATTGGAGCCTGTCCTGCAATCCTTCAGTTTCTCAAAGCTCCTTGAAAATGCAGAACAGAACAACCTAGGGAAAAGGAGTTTTGTTGTGCAGAGGTTCAAACCAGTCCCCACCTGGACACCAGGGATCCCAGCATGGCTGGTGGGGAGACTCTGGTCCGTGGGAGGGGATCCCTGGGTCTATGAAATAGAGACGCTCCCCTTCCTGGGTCGTGCTAAGATCGTGTGTCAGGAGGGCAGCAAGGGGACAGTGGACATACAAGTCTCCTTCTGGCAGGCAAGGGACATGGCCACACCACTGGTGACAAACCTAACAAATGCTTCCAGATGTACTAAGTCCTCCACACCTGCAGGGCTCCCACAAAGCCCTGAGCTGAGGGAGAACATCGCTGCCATGGGGGAAGCAGCAGCTGCTCTCCCACTCTCAGACATGACCAGGTTCTTCTGCACAATCTCAATCAAATCCTGCACTGATGCCCGAGACCACAGCAGGCAAACCTGAGCTGCACTGGCATGACCTGCCTCCTGCCTCCAGACAACCCCCTAAATTCCCTGGGGTCCAGTCTTGGGTTCTGGGCTCATCCAAGCCATGGTGGACTGACAGCCACATGGTCACTCCCCGCTTGTCAGAGAGACTGATCGACTCTTCCAACGATGGACCCTAGCAGCTGTGTTAGCTGTGCTGTGTCCTTGCACTGCCCAAGGTGGAGGCACGCTGAGACAACAGGGCATAACCTTCCCTCAGCCTAACAGCCCCTTTCTTCTCCACCACCTGCTCCACAGAGCAGGAGCCAGGGCAGCAAAGCTGCCTGCCCCACAGCAGCACCACAGGCAAATACTCACTCTTTAGTTTGGAGCGCACTTTGTTCGCCGTCTTCTTTATGTCAGACATCAGCTCCTCCAGCTCCTCCTTTGTTTCTGGGCAGAAAGGAAAAAGCAAACATGGGTGCATTAGAGGTACTGCTAAAAACCTGCTGCTCAGACCCACAGCACCTGCAGACCCAGAGCTGGGAGCACTGCCACCCCCAGACCTGCAGCACTTCCACTGAACGCGTTCCGCTGGATCCTCCTCCCAGTCCTGGGATTGGAAATATCCCTGCTGCTGGCTGGGCAAGCAGGGAGCTGTTCTGTGGGACCCCCTGCCCACACAGCCCTACCCTGCCCCACACTGAGCACTCTGCAGAGAGCGTAAGGGATACACAATCCACAGTGCTCGTTCTTGAAGTGAAGAGACACCAACAACCTTCTGCTCACCACGGGCCCCTGCCACACCAGCCAGCCCTCCCCAAGGTGTTACCAAAGGTCAGTCTGGAAACCCCTGCCTGCCAGACAGCGTGTGTGTTGTCACTCCCCAGCCTGAATTCGCTGCTCTTGGCAGACAAGTAGGGGCTGAAATGGCCACAAACCTCCTTAGAAGCCTCCCTAGTGCCACACCTCAGGAACAGCTTGGAGCAGCCCAGCAGTGGTGGGAAGGAGTAAAGCAGTTCTTGTGTTCCAATGAGCAGAGGCACAGGTGTTCCATATAAGCCAAGTACAAGCAAGTCCCTTCCTCTCTGTCCCCACAGGCACCCCAAGTAACCTGTGCATGGCTCCCACTGGGAGAAGAGCACTGCTGAGCATGGTGGCAGGACCCTTGGAAGCATGCAAGGTCAGGCTGGACAGGGCTCTGAGCAATCTTTAAGCAGGGAGATGTCCCTGCTTAACACAGGGGAGTTGGACTGGATGATTTTTATGGTCCCTTCCAACCCCAACCACTCACTAAGCCTCTCCTCTCAGGCAAGTTCCTCTCCCACAAAGCAGAGTGTCCTTGAAGGAGTCAACACACAGAGGTGTGACCTATGCCACTGCACTTCAGAAACTGCTGGACCAACCCCCTTGGGCACAGCACCCATGCCCAGCATTCAGGCACTCAGAGAATCACAGAAACATCCAGGTTGGCAAAGCCCCTCAGGATCACCAAGATCCCTACTTTACAAGATTCACCTTAAACCACATCCCTAAGCACCACATCCAAAAGACCCTCAAACACACCCAGGGTGGGTGACTCCAACCACCTCCCTGAGCAGCTAGGGTGGGTGACTCCACCACCTCCCTGAGCAGCTCATTCCAGTCCCTGACCACTCTCTCCATGAAAAACTTTTTCCTAATGTCCAATCTAAACCTCCCCAGTCTCAGCTTGAGGCCATTCCCCCTTGTTCTGTCTGCAGTTACCTGTGAGCAGAGCCCAGCAGCAGCCTCTCCATAAGGTCCCTTCAGGTAGTTGTAGACAGCAATGAGGTCTCCTCTCAGCCTCCTCTTTTTCAGACTAACCATCCCCAGCTCCCTCTGTCACTCCTCATCAGACTTATTCTCCAGGCCCTTCCCCAGCTTCATTGCCCTCCTCTGGACCTGCTCCAGCACCTCCCACATCTCTCTTGTATTGTGGTGCCCAAAACTGAACACAATACTCAAGGTGTGGCCTCACCAAAGCCGAGTGCACTCAACCATGCTCTGCCAGTACAACCCTTCATGCTGTGACCCTCTAAAAGGCTGGGTGACACCAAACACCCTGTGCACAGCCATGGCCTTATGGCACATCACTGTGCCCCGACCATGGAACCACCCCACCCCAAAGCTCAGCGGTGATGCCAGCACATGGCAGTATCTCCAGAGGCAGCTAGTAAAGCAAGTACAAACCACCTGCCACTCCAATGTGATTTCTGGGAGACGCTGCCACCCCTAATGCTGCCTCTTGGTTTTGATGAGATCAGGACCTAAATGAATAGAACTCTGTTGAATAGACTCTAGGCACATTGACTGAGTCATGCTGATGGCTGGGGGAGCTCTGGTGCCGTACGCTCCCAGCTGCCAGTCACAGGCATAATGAGGAAATCAGAGCGATGGGAATGTGCTGGGGGAAGGTCACATCCTATCAACAGCTGAACACGTTCCTGACTCAGAGCTAAGAGCTCCAGCACCACTGGGAGAAGGAGGAAATCAACGAGGCTGTGATATCTTCACTCCAGGCTCCTGGTGTGTTTCTGAGGGAGCCAACACGGCGGCATCACCGAGGAGGTACGATGAGCTGTCTGCTAGAGAGAGCAAGGGCAGGCAGGGGATGGCTGCAGTCTGAGTCCTCATTTCACTGACTAATTGTTTCTCTTCTGCCCATTCTTGAAGGCACTTGTATGTAAGGAGTCAAAGAACCGTTGAGTCGTTTGGGTTGCAAAAGACCCTCAGGGTGATTGAATCCAACCATTCTCTAACTCTGCCAAGTTGGTGCTAAGTGTCCCCAGCACATACCACTAATTGTTAGTACTGACTTTGAAATATGAAGGGATGGTTCTCTCCAGCCTCTTTGAAAGACCTCCAGGAATGGGGATTCAACCACCTCCCTGGCCAGCCTGTTCCAGTCTTTAAGAACCCTGTCAGTGAAGAAGTTTCTTCTTCAAAGAACCAAACCAGGCTGGGCTGAGTAACTCCCTGCACCCAGATAGGCTGGGGTCAGCTGAAGAGGAAGCAAGACCCAGGAGTGTGAGGGACAACAGCCTGCCACCAACACAGGGATAAGCCAAGAGCTGGGCTTGCTCACCTGGAATGGGGAAAGCAAAAGGGGTTCCTACTGCTGCCTATGACTACCCAGCCAGAGGGCAGAGAGAAGCTGGAGCCAGACCTCCTGCTGATCCTTGAAAGTGACCTTCAGCTTCTTGCTAGTCCTTAGAGTTGACCTTCAGCTCTTTGCTGATGCTTGGAGGTGCACAGGGACAGGACAAGTGGTGATGGAACAAGCTGGGACACACAAAATGCAAATTAGATATTGGGGGAAAAAAATTGTCATTGTGAAGGTGACCAAACGCTGGAGCCAGAGAAGCTGTGGAATATCCATCCTTGGGATATTCAGCATGTGGCTGGGTGAGTAATGGACCTGCTGTGGGGATATAGTGAACCAGGGAACACCAAGGTCCCTTCCTACTCATACTCACCTAACTCCCTGATAAATACTTCCTGTCAGTTCAGCCTGAGGGTTGGGCTGCAGTGATGCTACCATAGCAAGCAGTGAGCATGAATGAGCATCCCCCTGAGCTGGACACTCGGGAAGGGGACAGGACCACACGGATGGATGGATGGATGGATGGATGGATGGATGGATGGATGGAGGGAAGCAGGCAGCTGGGCTGCCTTCCCTTCAAATATTCCCAACTGAGCATCAGGCAGAAAACACTCCTTCTGGCTGGCTTTGAGTCACAGGACAGACGAGGATTACTTGGCGACCTGGCAGGCACAGGCTTCCCAGACAATTATTTTCACATCCACGGCGTCTGTTTAAGTGACTCACTCAGCTCTATTTAACCATTCACGTTCAGCAACAGCAAGCTGAAGAACCACAACACCTCTGCTGCTGCAGCCAGAGTCACCCTGGCGAGCAGAGCAGTGTGAAGGGGTAGGATGTGATGCTGAAGAGGACAAGTCAGGCTCCCCATCCCACAGCCAAGCAGGGATTGTCTGCTGTGCTGCTCCTCCTGGCACTAAGCACACCAGGGAAGCAGGGATGCTCCCATAGCTACCAGCTCTACAGGGCTGTGTCCTCAGTTCCTGCAGGGAAGGAAGTTTTGATCTAAGGTTGTCATAGAATCTTCTCCATTGGAAGAGACCTTTAAGATCATGAAGTCCAACCATTAACCCAGCATTGCCAGGGCACCACTTAACCACCTTCCTCAGCACCACGTCTACACAGCGTTTGGATCCCTCCAGAGATGGGGACTCCATCACTTCCCTGGGCAGCCTGTGCTAGGACTTGACAGGAAGACATTTTTCCTAATGTCCAACCTGAACCTCCACTTGAGGCTGTTCCACCTCTTCACTCGTTACTTGGGAGAAGAGACCAACCCCCACGTGGCTCCTGCCTCCTTTCAGGGAGCAGTAGAGCACAAGAAGGTCTCCCCTCAGCCTCTTTTCCTCCAAGCTGAACAATCCCAGTTCCCTCAGCTGCTCCTCACCATCCCTGTTCTCCAGACCCTTCATCGCCTTTGCTGCCCTTCTCCGGATGCACTTCAGCACCTCAATGTTTTTCTTGCAGTGGGGGGCCCCAAACTGAACCCTGTATTTGAGCTGCAGCCTCACCAGTGCTGAGCACAGGAGGGTGATCACTGCCATGGTCCTGCTGGTCATATAATTTCCATTTCTCATCTCTAAGAAGCCCTGAAACCCACTGTGACCTACCATGGAGAGGAGTCCAGGCAGTACAGAGGAGGCAGAGGTGCAGGCAGCAGTAGGAGCTCTTCCTCCTCCCTCTGCCAATAGCAAATTGGGCAAACACCCAGCCCAGGCTGGCAACATCAGTACAGCCTCAGCTGCTTGGGAAAGAGCAAAAACCAATTCCCTGTGTTTTCCTTCCTTGCAGCTTCCCAAAAGCATCCCCCATGCAACGGGAAAGGGGACAAAGAGAAGGAACTGACACCCAGAGCTGTCACATAGGATGTCCCTCAAGTCTAGGGGGGAGGGACTCCTGCCCACAGCCAAACACTCAGCACCATGTTCATCATCAGTAAAGGAGGAGGAGGGAAAAAGCCTCCAAAGCAGCCAGCAGCAGGCAGGCAGGCAGCAGCAGGCAGGCAGGCAGGCAGCAGCCCTCCATCCTTCACAGCTAACTGCAGGCGACTGACACCACACCTGAGCACCACTGTGACGGTGACTTTGCACACTTCTCAGCCACCAAAGCCACTCCCTGCTGGGATTAACAAACCTTCACCTCTTCGTGACCTGCAGTTCTTCACTGACAAGGACCAACCAACCTAATCAAGAGAATTGCAGTTCCAATCTCCTCCCTAAGCCAGGCCCCTGACAAAGCTGGGAAGAAGGATCCTGTTGGCAAAGATTTAGGTCTATTAGTAAAAAATTCAAGTAGGTCCTGACCATGGTTCCTCTAAGGAAACATGGGAAAACAAACCCCTCTTGCCTTAAAACTTTGCCTCTCAGAGTTTAGCACGGATGTGCCTGTTTATCTCAGCACTTAAATGTTTAAGAGATGCAGGGCACCTTTTCAAGGTGAATGCAAAGAGGAAGCCCAGACCTGGCAGCCCCATGAGCTGCCTGGTGTCTGGGACCAAAGCAGAAGAAGCTTTCCTAGGGATCTATGGAGTTGTCTGAAACATTTGCCATAGCATTTCACAAATTCCAAGCAATAAAAATGAAACTTGTTTTAAGAGCCAGAGGGGAGGAGAATTGCTAGAAAGGCTGTTCCAGCCCCTAGCTGGCAACTACTGGCCAGTCAGCCTCAGCACTGTGCCCAGTAAGATCATGGAGTAGATGCTCTTGGAAGACATGCTGAAATATATGCATGAGAGGCATGAAGTGAAGACCAGAGGTGAATCATGCCTGGCTAAGCTGGAGGTCTTCTGTGATGGAGTGACTACATCAGTGGACAAAGGAAGAGCTTCACAGACTGCACTGGGTTGGAAGTGAACTTCAAAGGTCATCTTGTCCAACCCCACTGCAGTCAGCAGGGACACCTCCAACTGCTGGCCAGGGCCACATCAAGTCTGATCTTGAATGTCTCCAGGTATGGGGTCTCAACCACCTATTCCACTTTTCCACCTATTCCTGTTTCATCACCCTCATTATAAAGAGCTTCCTCCTAATGTCCAACCTAAATCTCCTCTGCTCCAGTTCCAAACCATTGCTCTTCATTCTGTTGCTTCAAGCCCTTCTAAATAGCCCTTCCCCAGCATCATCTACCTGCACTTCTGTAAGGCCTCTGACATGTTTTCCTTGCTCTTATCTGGAGAGATATGGGTTTGATGGGTGGACTTTATAGATGGATGGGGAATTGGCTGGATGGCTGTGTTGGAAGAGATGTAGTCAGTGGCTCAGTGTAACAAGTGGTGTCCCTTAAGGGACAGTACTACACTGGGAACAATACTGTTTAAATCTTCATCAGTAACACAGACAGGAACTGATTTGCAGCCTCAGCTCATTTTCAAATGACAGCAAGCTGAGTGGTGCAGTCAATAAGGCAGAGGGGAGGGAAGGGAAGGAACTGGACTTGTTTAGCCTGGAGAAGAGGAGGCTCAGGGGTGACCTCATTGCTGTCTACAACTACCTGAAGGGAGGTTGTACCCAGGTGGGGGTTGGTCTCTTCTCCCAGGCAACCAGCAACAGAACAAGGGGACAGAGTCTCAAGTTGTGCTGAGGGAGGTCTAGGCTGGATGTTAGGAGGAAGCTCTTGCCAGAGAGAGTGATTGGCATTGGAATGGGCTGCCCAGGGAGGTGGTGGAGTTGCTGTCCCTGGAGGTGTTCAAGCAAAGCCTGGCTGAGGCACTTAGTGCCATGGTCTGGTTGATTGGCCAGGGCTGGGTGCTAGGTTGGACTGGATGAGCTTGGAGGTGTCTTCCAACCTGGTTGATTCTATTATTCTATGACAGGGTTAGGGTTTCCTTCCCAGTGCCCTGTCCTGCCCACAGCTCTCCTCTGAGCCTCTCAATGCTCTTGCCATTAGCTCCAAGGTGGCACTGAATGCCATCACAAGCTGTGCCTTCGCCACACACTCCCATCCTGCCCGCAGTCACACACAGCCCCCTGGGATGCTCCAGGATGGCTGCAGGGTGCATTGGGACAGCAGTGCTGGGGCTCACGGGGAGCACAGTGAACCCAGCCCTCCCCACAGACACTCAGCATGCAGAAGTACCAAGTAAAGCTGCTCAGATCTATTTTTACCACACCAAACCACACTCTTTGTCTTACCCTCCTTTTACTGTCTCGATCGAATTCCACCTCAAATGCTCCACTATTTTGCCCAGAAGCAAGGTCACATTAAGCAGTCAATAATTATCCTGCTCATTCCCTTGCTCTGTCTTTACAAAAATTTGAGGCTGTGCTACTTCCCAGGCTCCTGATGCCCACGAGGGATGTGGAGACTTATTGGAAATCAACACTAACAGCAGAGGCACTATCTCACACCACCTTACTCAGCTGCTGGAAAACTTCCCCATCAATACCCTCAGGTAAGACTGAGATCCAGCAGAGTCTATTTTTGATACCAAATGTTTAGCAACAGCCTGAGTTTGTGTTGGAAGGCAAGAATTTAATCATCCTAAGACAGGATGTTCTCTCAAACACCCAAAAGAAGTGTTTCTCAACACTTGCTGTCCTTTCTGTGATATTCTCCCATTTTCCATTACTTAATGCACCAAAACAGATGAGAGCTTCCTGCCCCTCTTTAAGCACGTCACAGAAAATTCCTGTTGTCCTTCAGGCTGGTGCTAGCTGGGTTTTCCAGACCCTTCCAACTCCCAGCTCTGCTTTCTGTGCCACTGGAAGAGGACAGGAAAATATTCTCCTCATCCCAGCCACTTATGGGAAAATTAAGTGTGACTCTTAAACCAAAACTCCAGAAGTAGGAGTTGGAGAAAAGTGGTAAGAAACACAAGGATGCAGCAGAGCAGGAGCATCCCTCTCTTGACCTGCTGGACATGCTGCTGGTGATGCAGCCTAGAAGATGCTTGGCTTTCTGTGCTGCAGTCACCCACCAGTATCTCTCATTCCTCCTATGCAGGGCTGCTCTCCATAGAATCAACCAGGTTGGAAGAGACCTCCAAGATCATCCAGTCCAACCTAGCACCCAGCCCTAGCCAGTCAACCAGACCATGGCACTAAGTGCCTCAGCCAGGCTTTGCTTCAACACCTCCAGGGACAGCAACTCCACCACCTCCCTGGGCAGCCCATTCCAATGCCAATCACTCTCTCTGGCAACAACTTCCTCCTAACATCCAGCCTAGGCCTCCCTCAGCAGAACTTGAGACTGTGTCCCCTTGTTCTGTTGCTGGTTGCCTGGGAGAAGAGATCAACCTCACCTGGGTACAACCTCCCTTCAGGTAGTTGTAGACAGCAATGACATCCCTCCCATCCATCCCTCCATCCCTCCCTCCCTCTCTCCTTCCATCCCATCCATCCCTCCCTCCCTCCTTCAGACTGTGCTGGTACTTAGGATTGCCCTGATCCATGTGCAAGGCCTTGCACTTGGCCTGGTTGAACTTGATGAGTCTCCTGTGCCCTGATAGCTTTATTGCCAGCACTCTGGCTGTAAACTAAAGCACCTTCACCCATCATTCTCTTTTTACCCTCACCTCCTTTGGGAGGTTGGCTCTAATCCACCCTCAGGTAAGTGTTCAACATGTGATGAGTGTTGTGACCAGACTGTGCTCACCACCACCCCAGCTCGTGCTACTTTCTCCCCATCCCAGGAGTAATGTTGGTTTCTCTTATCCTTTTCTAGAAGGTAGTCACTGAATAGGACTGCAGATGAATCAGACTGAGTTAAAACAAACCAAAACAACCCCCAAACCACAACAACATAAAAACCAACCAAACAAACCCCCCCAAAACCCCCACCACCACCACCCCCCCCCCCCAAAAAAAAAACCCATACATAAAAAATTAAAATAAAAATAGGTTTGGACATCTCCAAAACCCAGAGCCCAACACAGGAAGCTCTAGAGGGCAACTGACCATCCCAGACTGTGTCAGATGCCACTCTACAGGACTCCACTATCACACACATGCTACAAGCCTACACCAAGACCTACATCAGACATCTCTCCTGGCCTGTATGGTGGACCAGTCTCCTTGGACAAGGGCAAGTACAGCTCTGCTGGGAACAAAAGGAAAGGTCCCACAAGTCTACCAGCTAAGCTCACTTCTGCATGACCCACCATGGGCAAGTATTTGATTCAGGGCACACCATGGCTCTTCCTCAAAGCAGATGTACCCTGAAGGCCCTGTTTAACCTGTCCAGGATGAGAGAGTGAGTCCAAGCTAGAGAGCCTGCACCAGCAAGGAGTCTTGGCCACCAAGCAGATCAAAGGGTGGTGAAGAAGCAGGGCCTGACTGAGGGACTGAGTCTGCAGGAGGAGCAAAGTCCTTCACCCCATGCACAAGGTGATGTGGATCACATACAGTGTTCCGATTTGGACAAAGAGGAACAGGGCTCTGTGCTGAAAGGCAGCCAGCCAGGGAATTGTGGAAAGGTTATTTTTAGAGCTGCACATTTCCATGACAAAGAGCAAGTATTACCTCGAGCTGGAGAGAAAACCTTTTCTAGCACCGGTGGGCAAAAACGTCCCGAAGAAGTCCTACTGCCCAGGGCTTCAGCTGTGACAGAACACTCCTTGAGATGCTGTTATTCAGTAGCCAAAGCAGCAGGTGAGAAATAAAGCCCCAGAAAGCACCCAGAGAAGAGTTCAGACACCTGCTGCTGCCCAATCCAGCATCTTTAGCTTTCCAAAATGCCTTGCTTTAGGTTTTTATCAGGAGGTTTTAACAGCAGCTTAGGTCACAAAGTGCCACTAAAGAGGCAGCAGGAAATGGATAGGAAATGTCAAAAAGGGAAAAAATCCACCTCAGAGGATCGGGCACTTGCTTTGGCATCCTTTTGTAGAGCCATAGACTCACAGGATGGCTTAGGTCGGAAGGAACCTTCGAAGCTCATCCAGTCCCAGCTACACACAGTGACAGCTCCCACTAGATCAGGTAGCTCAGAGCCCCATCCGGCCTGACCTTGAACACAAGCACAGCTCCTCTGGGCAACCTGGGACAGTGTCTCACCACTCTCATCACAGAACATTTCCTCCTTATGTTCAAACTAAACTTTTTTGCTAGACCCTTGCCAGGAGTGGTGCTGGCATTGGCTGCAGAGCCCTCACAGCTGCGCTGCCAAGCGCCCGCCGAAGACCCTCCAGGACAGAGCCAGCTCTGCCCAGCTTCAGCAACTGGCTTCATTCACTGAGGCTGGCAACACCCAGACCCTCAGGGCCTCACCCGCTGGGGTGGGCAGGTAACCACAGCGGCAAGTCAAGGTTTGGTCCATGCATGCCCTCCTGCACCAACATCTTCACGGATAAAAGCAAGGCAGCTCTGCGCCCCGGTGTGAGACCTGTGCTGGGGCTGCGCCCTCTCCCAACATCCCTGTCACAGGGCTGCCTCGCTGCCAAGCTCCTCGGTTTCTTCATTTACAGAAATGGGAAGGAAACTGCTTCTAATCAAGAAGTTCCCCCTGGTCTGGCTCAGTAGCAAGAGATCACACCCGCTGCTGGCCGGAGCCCACCCTCCGCACCCAGGGCAAGACAAGCAGCAGCCGCTGACCAGCCTTTCCTGCTACCATCGCCCAGCATCTCCCCATCCATCAGCCCCTGTGACTCGCTGAGCTCTTCCCCATGCTCGGTGCCCTCGCTGGCAGCAGCCCGGCGGCGGCGGGCAGCCCCGGGAGCCGTGCAGGCAGTGCCGACGTGCTCGCCGGCACGGCTCGCTCCAGCCTCCCACCCCTCCCCGGCACGTCAGCCACCGGCGTCACCGACGTGTCACCAGCCGCCTGAGCGCTCATTACGGGAGAGGAGGGAACAGGGAATCCCAAAAGCAAGGGGACCACCATGAGCAGCGAGGCTTGCTGAGGCTCCCTGCTTCACCTCCCGAACCGTCCCGCGTTGTCCTTGCTCAGTGGCCCTCAGGGAAAAGCAGGTTGCTTTTGACTGCTCAAAATGAAAACGGAGAAACTGGGAATGGTGGGAGGAGGGGAAGAAAAACAACTTGTCCTGAATGGGGAAGATAAAACAGAGCAGCTCGAACAAACAGAAATAACAGTCACTGCAGAGCACCCACTGCAGTGGTGACTGCAGCACACAAAGGAGAACAAGATGGATGGATGCATGGATGCAGGTCTAGGACTGCACAGAGCAGCTGCCAAGGGCTCACTCACCCTCCTCAGCTCTTGCACAGGAAATATTTTTGTGCACTGTCTCATGGTGGTCATAGCACCACAGATGTGTTTAAGTTGGATCCTTAGGATGATCAAGTCCAACTGGTAATCCAGCACCAAACAATTTCCCTTAGCATCACATCTATGTGGCTTTTCAGTCCCTCCAGGGATAGTGACTCACTGTCCTGGGTGGCCTGTTCCAAGCTCTTTCCTCCCCACACTTCCTCCTTGGGCCCATCTCACTCACTCCTCTCCTGGCCCCATATCTCAGCAGCCTTCTCCAAAGCTGCCCTCCTCCCACTACATCAGACTTGTCCTGCTCCCACTCTCTGTCTCCCATAATTATGGCATTATGGCTTTCCCAGGCTGTTCCCTCTCCACACGATGGAATTCACTCTCCCCTGCCACTTCAATCTCCATATTCCTTTCTCTGCCAGGATCTGCCTTCCCCAGTGGCAGCACTGCTCAGACAAACCTCATCAGCCAGCTCTGCCTGAAGCACCTGCTGCTGGCAGCTGGCTGCCCAGACACCACTACCTGTCTCCAGCTCTGCCCAAAGTACCTGCTGCTGGCAGCTGGCTGCCCAGACACCACTACCTGTCTCCAGCTCTGCCCAAAGTACCTGCTGCTGGCAGCTGGCTGCCCAGACACCACTACCTGTCTCCAGCTCTGCCCAAAGTACCTGCTGCTGGCAGCTGGCTGCCCAGACACCACTACCTGTCTCCAGCTCTGCCCAAAGTACCTGCTGCTGGCAGCTGGCTGCCCAGACACCACTACCTGTCTCATCCTTCACAGACTGAAATAATCTCTTTGCAATTTCACTGCTGAGCAAGTGAAGCCCCTGCTGCATCTTCCTGTTGCCCCACATGCAGTGGGCAGAAGGTCCTCATCTCCCTTATGAGGAAAGGCTGAGGGAGCTGGGTCTCTTTAATGGGGAGGAGACTGAGGGGTGACAATAAGAGATTGCAAACCCCAACTTTGCCTCTCAGTGAAGAGCAGACAATGCTCAGGAAAAGGAGCAGCAACCTCCAGCTGTTGCAGATGTGACAGAAGCACTGCTGCTGAGCACATTTCAGTGAGGTGGCTCTATGACAGCTCAGAAGCAAAATTAGGTTCAGGCTAGGTGAAGGTTTTAATCAAAGCAAAACGTGCAAGGCAGGAGAAGCAGCAAGGAGAGGCTGCCTTTGTTTCCCCGCATGGCCAAGCAGGGCTGTAGGAGTGTACCACAGCCATACCACCAGCCTGGACTCAGGGAGCAGATGATTAAAGATTTGGTGTCAGATTGAGGGGAAAAAGAAATGATGAATGAGTGTCATGCAGGATCACTCCTGGGTCGAGTTCAGCTCAGTATTTTCATTAAGAGCTTGCAGGCTGGAGGAACATCCACTCAGCAGCTCGCAGAGGCGGCACAGAAGAGCTGTGCTTGCTTCACCTATCTGATTTAAAGACACACTTGATTAACGACAAAACCAGGCTCAAAATTCAATTACAGACATACTGAAAAAGGACAAATCTCAGCTGGTTCCCATGGAGAACAATAATCTAATGGCCCAGTGCAACACCAGGACCTTCTGTCTGCTCGTACACTGGGAGGAGGTTAGATGAGAACCAGCAAAGAAGGCAGCAGTCGGTGGATGGATGATTTGTGGCAGGGAACAAAGAGGTTTTTTTCTTGGGAGACAGCAAATCTGAGCAGGATTCAGGTAGAAAACTGCATCCCTGAGCTCCAGGTAGCATCAAGCAGGGGGTGGGCAGTGCAGACACAGAAGAGGGCTGTGATCCTACCTCGGAACACAACATTGACCCTGCATCCCAACAGCACTTCCACTTTTCCCAGACGATGGTGTAGCAGGGAATATCAAGTGTACCAGAAATCAGAAAGCAGGAATTCACTCAAGGGAGGTCTGGAGATGCTGCCTGATCACTGCCTGGGGGTGCTGGCCCATAGAAAAGCTGCCTTCTTCTTCCACCCAGCAGTCTGAATGCCACCTAATCTCAGCTAAAGATCTACTTAATCCAATTTTCTGGAAGTAGCTGGTGTCCACTAATGCTTGGCTGCAGGCTTCTTGCAGTCTGTGGATAGTTAATCCCCTGTTTAGTCCTCTCCCAAGGGAGGGGACCAGCTTGTAAAGGGAACCTCCTCATCTAGAGACTAGCTGAAGCAGATGGGAGAAGACTCAGCAGAGCAGGAATCACAGAATCATAGAACCATGGTGACATTAACAGAAGATACTGTTCAGGAATGACAGAAAATGCCTTCCAGGAGAAGATTCCAGAGCGCAAGAGAAGACAATCTTTGTTACAATCTGCTTCCACCTTATAAGGAGCAGATGCTGAGAACTGAAGAGCAGGCTAAGTCTTCACCATGTCCTTTTACCAAGACCTGGACCTCCTGGACCGTCTCCTTTGTCAAAGTCAAGTTAGCAAGTTCAGTGAGGGGAGAAGCAGGACAAACACCACAGCTCAAGGCATTCAGCTGCCCAGGCAGCACCACAGTTCTGCCTGACCCTGCACCAATTGGTTAGAAAGCCCAGGCAAGCCCCATCCAAGGGTGACTACAACAAAGCAGCTGCCTCCTTCTCTGCATGCTGGATCTGATCGTGTCCAGGAACACGTGATGCTCTCCATCTCCTTCTCCAGACAGCTGCACACCACAGGAATATGGAATAACTGGGAATATGCAGCAAGAAGGATGCAACATTCAGTGGCTCTGATGGTGTGAATCTCCATAATGCTTCCTGACAAAAAATTCCAGCAGTTTCACACTGAACACACCACCCAGAGCAGTGACGGGAAAGGCTGGCACTGCCTCTCAGCACAGACGCAGGCGAACACTGGCACTGAGAGCAGTTTCCCATCTGGCACACCCAGGATCTCAGCTGAGACAAGTCCATTTCCTCTTAGCATTAATTATTCCACATTAGGAGCCTGTGAAGTTTTAATAGCTCCTTCCAAAGCTTTTCCTAGTTCTTAGCATCTCCCCCCCACCAAGGCAAGGTGAGACCTACTGTCCCCACGCTGCAGTAGGCACCATGCAGCAGATGAAGCCTCCAGCTCTCCAGATAGGTGCTGCTGCACCCTGACAGCATGGAGTGACAGGGGCCAGGACCCTTCCTTCCCTGAACATGCACAAGTTGGGCAGCACAGGAGGGGAGGACAGAGACCTTCCTCTGCTAGCAAGGGTAGACAGCTTTGCAGCAGCTTTTGCCTAGCACATCCCCAGGGCTCGCTCCATGCCACACTCTAACGATGTCTTAACAAGCCCTCAGCAGGTGCCACAGCTCTGCGCGGCAGCGGAGGGCACTCGCCCCAACCCCGCACGCCGCAGTGCTTTGTCAACACCATGACCGTGTGGCAAGGCGCTTTGCCTGCTCACTCCTGACATTTCAGTAGCTTCTGCAGGAGCTATTTCTGTCCACCCACCGTGCTGAGGGCAGGGCTCCTAACCAGCCAGCGAAAGGAAGTGAGAGGCAAGGGGAGATGCAGGACCTGCAGCCCTCCGAGGACGCTCCTGGTGGCAGTGGATGGCCCAGATGAGCATCGCTGTCGGCAGGCTCAGCCTGTGGCCCACCTGCAGCATGTCCTTGGCTGCTCAAGATGAGGACAGATTCACTTCCAGCCTGCTCCAGGCTGGGGCTTTGGGAACCCACAAAGAGCTGCCCTGAAGGAGGTAATGAAGAATCCTATGCGTGGAAATTAATCCTATCAACTCTGTTCCCACCACCCCTAGCAGCAGCAGCACCCTGCACATCCCAGTGAGGGCTGGCACAGGGAGAGGCTGTGCTGGAGCAGAGGCAGCTCAGCAGAAAGCCAAGAAACCCACACAGCATCTACCTTGGAGGATCAGGTTCAAGAGCACATCCCACTACCAGGAACTGAGCTCAAGGACAGCAGCACAGGGTTGGCAGCCAGTGCCAGGCTGGTTTCCTCCGCTCTTTCTGGCCACATTTTTGCCTGCATGCAAAGCAGGATGGGTTTTAGTTTTGCCTTCATACAGTGATGTTAATTATGACCCCCAGGCACAAGCAACAAAGGAGAGGGTTCCAAGCCCCAGGTTCCACCAAGCCAGAACTGCTCCCTAAAACTCTAGGTCACATTTCAGACAAACTTGGGCAGTTGAGAGGTTCAGTGCCTTTGTGTAACTTCATTTGGTCTGCTACTGAATTCAAAGTTTGGAAACAAGAAGAATTCAGTGCCTGAATACCAATGCTGACAGCCAAGCATCATGGCCCTCGTTAGAAATAGATCAACCTGGGCTCATGCCTCAACATCAGAACTCCCCACTGCCAGGAGCGCTGAAGCAGCTGTCTGCCAGAAGACACCACTGAGGGCTCACAGAAGCCTGTTTCCATCGTGAGAACCAGGACTTTTCACATACCCAATTACTTCAATCACAAAAAGAGGGATTTCTTTCCACTCCTTCTGTTGCTCATTACCAGTGAGCTGTTGGGATGCCATTCCCAGCTGCTCCATCCATATCAGTCACCACCTCCCCACCAGTGGTGTGTTCAGACAAAGGCAGAAGCTGATCCCCATGGGAAGCCCTTCTGCAGCAGAGTAAAGTTTCTTCACATCCAGCTGCTGAAAAACAGCAGCTCAGAGCTTCTCTAACGACAGAGCAGGAGCTCCCCAGGGTTCAGATGCTATGAGCAACACCCTGCTCAGAGGTGGCACAGAGATGGGTCCACCATGGAAATGAAGCTATGATGGCATCTGCTGAGGACTCCTTTTAGCACTTCTTCACGTAAAACTGAACAACAGCTCCATTTGACATGGCTCCATCACGGCAGAAGTGGAACTGCTAAGCAGGATCTTCTGAAAACTCAGAGGAAAATAAGGTGGGTGATGTTCTGCTTGCATTCTTCAAACCACTTTCCCACCAGGCTGCTTTCCTGTAGCACCATAAGCTATTAAAAGCCCTTGCAGAGCTCTCAAGGCACAGAATTATCCTCCAGATTGGGAGCTCCAGATTCCTTTTGGCCACAGTGAGATATATAATCCACACATGGTGCCATTACCCAATCTAAGCACCATCTCTGCAAGAACCCAGATGGATGCCAAGAATAAGGCACTTCTTATAGCTGTAGCATTTTTAAGAGACATTAACAGGCCTTGCACAAAAGTGTCCTAATTTCTGCCTTGGGTTGAAGACGCAGGATTCACTCGGCTGCGTTGTGAGAGCCTGCACCTGCAGAGAAAACCCCAACCTCTCTCTCTCACACACACCCAACCTGCTTAGCTAAAAAGGCATTCTGAAGGCATGGACATGCTGGGTTGTTGTTTTTTTTTTTTTCACAACTCAAACCCTCTAAGCTCTCAATGGAAAACAAACCCAAACCTTGACTACAAACAGTATTTCACAGAATCAACCAGGCTGGAAAAGACCTTCAAGGTTGTCCAGTCCAACCTATCACCTAACACCTTCTAATTAACTAAACCATGGCACTAAGTGCCTCATCCAGCCTCCTCTTAAACACCTCCAGGGATGGTGACTCCACCACCTCCCTGGGCAGCCCATTCCAATGCCAATCACTCTTGCTATGAAGTACTTCTTCCTAACATTCAGCCTGAACCTGCCCTGGCTCAGCTTGAGGCTGCATCCTCTTGGTCTGTCACTGGATACCTGGAAGAAGAGATCAACCCCACCTGGCTAAAACCTCCTTCAGGTAGTTGTAGAGATCAATAAGGTCTGCCCTGAGCCTCCTCTTGTCCTGGCTGAACATCCCCAGCTTTGCAAGTGCTCCTCAGCTCAGGGTCCCTCCTACACACACAGTGTCATCTTCTACCATCACCACAGGCTGATGCTTTTACAAGAGCAACCTTGTGCTCAGCAGGTCTTTAGCCCCAAAATCCTAGGAATCAGCATCAGGTCTGAACTGTCTTTCATCAAAAAAACAGTATGTGGGGGGACAAGAAGTGATGCAAAGACTCCAGCACTCCTTCCAAGCCAGGGTAGAAGGAGGAAGATGCTCTCCACCACACAATGACAGGGTGTTGCTGCCTGCATTGGGAGAGCAGATTCAGTGTCTGTCTCTCTCAGCTGTGCCTCCTCTAGAAAGAAGCTGCCTTTCAAGTCTCCACATGGCCACCTCTTCTCAAAAGCTTCTCACTCTGCTAAAAAGAACAAGAAGAGAAAGGCCTGGTGGAGGTTGCACCAGCTACAGCTTCTCACCAGTGGCTTTGGACAACTAAGACAACATTGGAACTTCAGCGGAAGAGCTTCAAAGAGAAGACCTGGCTGTCAGGAACAGCAGAACCCTGCAGCTGGCAAGAGCAAAGTAGCATCACATGTTGTTCCCACAAGCCAAAGGCAAAGCCAGCAGAGAAGAAACCACCCAGCAATGTTCAAAGCGGTCTGCTTTTGACCCAGAAACTTTTGAGGAGAAACTCGTGGCTTTCTGTCCACTGTTTAAATGCAGCAAGCACAGAAGCAAGCTGTGCTTTGCCTCTTTGCTCTAGACAAATGCTAAGGCATGCTTAGCTGACCCAGCTGCTCTCAGAGCTTCAGAGACTCCTCTCAAGGGGTTGGCTCCTTCTTGACCCCAGGTGCTCTTTATCTGAGGTCGAGGTCCTTGCTCTGCTGAGCCTTTTTATGAGTCTTTTTTTTTTTTTTTTAAGATGGCACTTAGAATCAATCACAGAATCAGTCAGGGTTGGAAGGGACCACAAGGATCAGCCAGTTCCAACCCCCCTGCCATGCCCAGGAACACCCTACCCTAGAGCAGGCTGCCCACAGCCTCATCCAGCCTGGCCTTAAACACCTCTAGGCATGGAACCTCAACCACCTCCCTGGGCAACCCCTTCCAGGCTCTCACCACTCTCATGCTGAACAACTTCCTCCTCATGTCCAGGCTGACTCTCCCCATCTCCAGCTTTGCTCCATTCCCCCCAGTCCTGTCACTCCCTGAGAGCCTAAAAAGTCCCTCCCCAGCTTTCTTTTTTGTAGCCCACTTCAGACACTGGAAGGCCACAAGAAGGTCACCTGGGAGCCTCCTCTTCTCGAGACTGAGCAGCCCCAACTCTTTCAGTCTGTCCTCATAGCAGAGCTGCTGCAGCCCTCTCAGCATCCTTGTGGCCCTTCTCTGGACACACTCCAGCATCTCCACATCCTTCTTCTAATGAGGGCTCCAGAACTTAATTTAAGAGATTAAAGACTAATACTTGTTTGAAGCAGAAATTAAGACCTGAAGATAAAACCAGTGAACTTGAAACCCTTCATCACAACCCATCCAGAGGTAACAGCCTCACTGTTTACTACAAGTTTTGAAATAACCTTTCCATGTTGCAGGAAAAAGCCAAATGATATCCAAAGCATCAAGCACAGGCACGGAACAAGTGATGGCTCCACATCAGGGTACTACAGAAAGGCTGCAACTGACAGAGACTCAAGTCTGCATTAACAGGATTTGATCATTTTCCACCAAAAGTTCCCCAGGAGCTGTTCCCTTTGTGGCTGTGGTTAGAGGGACAGAGGAAGAAGCTTCAACACTTGTACCTCCTTTTGAGTAGATCTGAGAGGCTTCCAGCGGGCTCAGACTGAGGTCAGGGAGGTGACAGCTATGAGAATGCCAAGAAAGAAGGCGTTGGGGTTTGGGAAATGGCTCACATACCCTTGCCTGCAGGCACACACACTCTGCAGCTGCTTTGGAGGTGGCGTCCATGAAAACAGACTAAACCAAAATCAAAGGCTTTTAAAGGAACATTTCTGACCTGGACTGTCTCAGATGAGCTCAGTAAATGGTTAGGGTGGGTCCTCCACATGGGGACAGTGACCTTTTTTGCCAAGCATGCCAGCAACCCCCTAAAACTCTGCTGTGTGTGGTCCACCATGGGACAACCTTCTAGCTCTCTGACTCAGCAGCAGCATGCTGGGTGGCAGGGATAAGAGACAGGACAACAGCCAGCTCTGGGCAGCAGCTGCCAGAGAAAATTCTCAGCTCAATGCATCTCCTCATGGCCTCCAGCTCTGACTGGGGGACACAGGGAGAAAACAGAAAGGCTCTAAGGACAACTGCATACATACAAAACCTTCCACAAGTAGGCTACATCTGTGCCTGCCTGAAATAGGGAACATCCATGTTTTAGCACAGGGATGATTGGACTCGATGGTCTCAGAGGTATTTTCCAACCTTAATGATTCTATGACACAACACTGGGACTTTAAGGCAGAGGGAATCTGGTCTGGAGATTCCTTGCTGTAAAGCAGAAGTGGAGGAACACCAGTTAATGACTAACTGGAATTCTCACTCCTCCTTGCAGCTTTCACCTTGTCCTGGCTTAAAGTCTTCTTATCCTTACTGACAGAACATGCTTAGACCTGGTACCCAGGGCACTGGACAACCCCCCCCAGCCAACACTAAGCAGAGCTCAAAACACAAGAGCAGAGATGCTCCTCCTCTGAGGTGAAGCCCTTTCCACCACAAAGTCCAAAGTCTCAGCAATGTTTCACTTCTCACCTCTGTGCTGCACAACTTCTTGCTGATGACCAAGCTGTCTGCACTGCAGACATCCTGCCCCCATTTCCACAGCCTGCCTCTGGGCACTGCCACCAGCACAGGGACACCAGGGAGGTCTTCATCTCCTCTGTTCCTCAGCTCTGTGCTTCTAAACAGGACTGGAGATGCACTTAGCTTCCCAAGTAGAGATATTTCAGCTTCACAGGTCAAAATGGTGCTACCTAAGTGCCACTGCCAGCTGTGACAACCTCTGGCAGTTATCTGAGCAGCAAATGAGCGATCACTCTTCGTGTTAGCACAAAGAAATGGTTTGCAAAGGGCTGCAGGCAAGTAATAAATAACATCTGCACAAGACAGTCTTCAGCTGTGTGCACATCAGTATTTACAGATCAGAAACCATGTTCTGGCCTGTTGGATTCTACACCAGTTGATTAATTATTTACCTCAAAGCTAATTAATCATCCATTAACTCTTCATGAGCTTTTCTACCATCAGGGTAGACTTATGGAGTGACTCAATAACTGCTTCCAACATCTAGAGCTTCATACGATTAAGATGAAGAAAACAATCTTTCATGGGAGAGCCCCAAGCCAGAAATCAGAGGAGGTCACATCCCAGCTGCATTTTATCTTCTTTCCCTGACAATTATTTGGCCTTGCCTGATCCTCCCTTATCTGCTGTGTGGTGCTCACAACAGAGTGTCTCCAGACAGCACTTCTTTTGACTTGCGACCAAAGCAGCTCTTTCATTTGCATTTTTGCTAATAATCTGATAACTTGATTAGGAAAATAGAGTTCTGCTCCACCTCTGTGGGGCCTGCACACTCATTAACAGTGCTAGATTGCAAGAAGCTTAAACCTATTAAGGAAGCTCTGCTAGCATTAGAAGCAAGCTCAAGACTGATGCTGCCTGTCCTCAGAAAGCCTTTCTCTTCAGCAGCCCCACACAAACTGAGGCAGAATTGGTGGGCAGGTCTCTAGGGCCATGGGAGGAGAAACAGAATGGCCTGGGTTGGAACTGACCTCAAAAGATCATCCAGTTCCAACCCTCCTGTGATAGGCAGGGACACCTCCCACTAGACCAGGTTGTTCAAAGCCTCATCCAGCCTGCTCTTAAACACTTCCAGGGATGAGGCGTCCACAACTTCTCTGGGCAACCTGTTCCAGTGTCTCACCACCCTCATAACACATAACTTCTTCCTAATGCCCAGTCTAAATCTACCCTGCCCCTTGTGCCCTTAAATCATTGCTCCTTGTCCTGCCTTCCTGTGGTGGAGGAAGCACAGGGAGGAGAAAGGAAAGCCTGGCTTTCAAGAAGTCTTTCAGAACAACTCACTGGAAAAACAAACCAGTTCCAGAAGAGGGTTACTCATCCCTGTAGCCACCAGAGAAAAAAACATGGGATACCAAGCTCTGGTTGCCCACTGGCAGAGAAAAGCCAAGAGGGAAGGCTCTGCCAGCTCAGACCTTGACCAAAGCCTTCACCAACAAGGGAAAATGAAGCAAAACTGAATGAAACCCTCCAAAAAATGAAAACCCTCCCAAGCTAGAAGACTAGGCAGAAGAAAAGGCCATGCAAGGTCCCTCTTATCTCTGGCTTGCCAGGGATGACCAGACAGCCACTGACCATCACTGTCACTAAGATGGTGCAGGCACTGCTGTTGGAGTGACAGATTAGCAACCAATTTCCTTGTCCCTATCAACCAGCATCACATATTCAGGCTGCCAAGTTTGGAACATCAACCCAAACCCCATTTATAACCTCCAAGCCACAAGCCAGGATTAATGGTAACACCTCCCCAGTCCACATGTCCTCATGTCACCGTCTCCAGAGGAGACCAGTCCAAATGTGGCACACCACCGTCAACAGGAAAGGAACTGGAGCGTGCTAACGGCACCACAAGTCCCTGAAAGCAGAGCCCAGCAATCTACTGATTGCACTAATTGCATCTCTGAGCCAGAAAGTCTCAGGTGTGAGAAAAATTATTCAGCAGCTCCACATCCCATGAAACCATCACCAACCACAGGCCAAGGCATCACCACAGGGGACAGCCTCAGTGAGGGGGTGTCCAGAGAATAGACACAACTGGGGGGTAGGCTCACATCTCCATCCCAGCCTGCAGAGCATCTGCAGCACACCAGTGAACAACCTCTGGTTGCAGGCAGGAGATCCAGGCCCTGAGAGATAGGCAGCAAACTGCACAACCTGCAGGGCTGAGGCAGCAGAAACACCACTGGGGCTGGTGTCTGTGGGAGGCATTTTGAGGTAGGTACAGAAGAACTGAGGAGTTCACTGGGTGCAGACCCTAGAGTGTGCTGGGACACAGGACCCACAACCCAGCCTGTGGGTTTGTGCCAGGACCTTGTCTGCAGAGGCTGATTTTTGGTTAACTCTTTGGCTGGACAGCTGGGAGGCACCCTGCTGTCCTGGCACTGGGAATGGCTCCTCTCCTCTGTTGTTTCACGCCAGATGTTTCACCTCGCTGCTTGCTGGCAGCTGGCTGAATCCACTCTGCCAGACTGTGGGCAGGGTGTGTGGCCCTGGCACCATCCCTCTCCTCCCAGCACAGGGAGAGAGTCACCACTTGGCCAACAGTGTTCCAGAAAACCACAAGGGCCCTGATGGCTGTGGCACATCCTGCAGTCACCGCTGCCAGCAAACATGAGCTTGGCCATGACCTTGGAGGTTCAAACCAGTGCAGAAAGGAGTGAGACGCTGGTGCAGGCAAGACAGCTTCCAGCACGACTGCTGAATCACAGCTGAAAGGAGCTGTGCAGAAGCAGAGCTGTCACCAGAGAGAAAGGCAGGGGAACTTGGACAGACTGGGATTGGAAAGAGGTGGGTTTGATGGATGGACTAGAGATGGATATGGAACTGGCTGGATGGCTGCACCCAAGTTGTTGCAGTCAATGCTCAATGCGCCAATGGAAACCTGTAAACAAATGGTGGACCAAAACTATTCCATATCTTCATCAAGGACACAGGCAGTAGGAGAGAGAACAGCCTCAGCAAGTCTGCAGGTGACACCAAGCTGAGCAGTGCAGCTGATATGCTGAAGGGAGCAGGTGGCACCCAGAGGAACCCGGACAGGCTGGAGGAGTTGGTCTAGGAGAGCCTCATGAAACTGAACTGCAAGGTCCTATACCTGAGTCATCCCAGTTCCAGCACAGACATGGGGACACACAGATGGACCTCAGTCTCTCTAGGACCTTGACAAGTGGAAACAAAAGCAAACATCAAGTCCTAAGTAAGTTTTTTGTCAGCTCAAATTGTATCTAATAACGAACCACGGACATCCAGGATGGGTGACTGGCAGGCAGGCTGCAGGGCCAGTGAGGACCTGTATGCACAGAATCATAGAATGTCAGGGGCTGGGAGGGACCTCGAAAGAGCATCTGGTCCAGCCCCCCTGCCAGAGCAGGATCACCTAGAGCAGATCACACTGGAATGCATCCAGACCGTTCTTGACTATCTCCAGAGAGGAAGACTCCACAAGCTCCCTGGGCAGCCTGCTCCAGTGCTCTGTCACCCTAACAGTGAAAAAAATTCCTCCCCATGTCCACATGGAACCTCCTATGCCTCACCTTCCACCCACTGCCCCTTGTCCTGTCACTGGGCATCACCCAGCAGAGCCTGGCTCCAGCCTGCACAGATTTATAACCATGAACGAGTCGCCTCCTCTCCAAGCTAACAAGCCCCAGCTCTCTCAGTCTCTCCTCGTAAGGAAGATGTTCAACTTCCTTAATAATTTCTGTGGCATGTCCCTGCAGATGCCATGGGAGGGCCGGTGGAAGTCCACGGGAATGCTGGCAAATGCTTGTGCAGACACAGGCAGGAGCAGGGCTGAAGAGCAGCAGCCCCCAATAGCATGAAGAACAGCCTGGAATCTACCTGTGGGTGCTCCTGCCAGCACCCTCAATGTCCTTATCGAACATCAGGCCACGTCTGCTGATGGAGATGAGTCTCCCGGGCTGGGCAGGCAGCTGGCTCTGCGCAGACAGCAGGGCTCTGCCCGCACGGGGCTGGAGCTGGCAGCTGCCGGAGCAGCCACCGCTCCGAACAGGCGGCTCCCGGGCGCTTGCCAGGAGGCAGAACCCCACCACGCAGCTCTCCGCAGGGCTCCCAATCAACGGTAAATGGGCAGCAAACCTCCATGTGGTGATTAATCATCTTCCGGGGTTGCGGGGAAATCGCCATTCCCAGCTCTCCCCTTCCCCCGCAGCTGCTGAGGCATCCGCACGCCAAGGCGAGATGCGCATCCCGATGCCGGCAGCGCCGAGGAGGGGGCAGGCAGGGCGCAGCCCCCCGGGGCAGAACCGCGGGAGCCGGAGGAGTGCGACAGGAAGAGACCTGAGAGATCGGGGGTGGGGGAGGATCGCTGGTGCGACGAGTCGGGAGAGTGGGCAGCAGCTGCATGCCGAGGGTGGGCGGAGTGGCGAGGCAATAAAAGAGAGGCATGGAGGGAGGGGGCTCGGGGGAAAATCGGAGATCTTCTCGGTGTGAATATTTTCTCTCCAAAACAAGCCCTAAAAAGATTTAGAAGGATGCTCCAACCCCTGATTGCTGCAGCAATTCAATCAAATATACAGCAGCAAGGTGTTAACTACCTCTTAAAAAAGGAACAGGATTAGATTCCAAACCTTCCCCCTAAGAATAACTTTTCTTGCCCTACCACGCAAGAATTACAGAATCACAGGAGTTGGAAGAGACCTCTGGAGATCATCTTGTCCAATCCCCCTGCTAAAGCAGAGTCACCCACAGCAGGCTGCCCAAGATCACAATGTCCAGGTGGGTCTGGAATTTCTCCCGAAGCGGAGACTCCACTACCTCTCTGGACAGCTTGTTCCAGGGCTCCAGCAACCTCAAAGTGAAGAAGTTGTAGAGTTTGGTAATGGTTGGAGTCAATGATCTTAAAGGTCTTTTCCAACCCAAATGATTCTATGATTCTATTTTTTCCCCCTCAATATTAGGCCACATTTCTGCACACTGCTGAGCACTGGGTGAAACACTGGTTTGGCTCTGCAAGCCAAGAGCAAAGATTATCTTTGTCTGCAATATTCTCCTTCATTTCCCATTTTTCAAGCACTGTGTCCCCCTTGGGTGCCAATCTAACTGCAGACCATTTCAGTTGGAAGAGCCCTTTAAGANGTGCTGAACAGCTCTGCTCCATGTGATGGGCAACTTCACAGGACTATCATGGAATAACAGACCATTTCAGTTGGAAGAGCCCTTTAAGATCATCAAGTCCAGCCATTAACTCAGCACTGCCAGGTCCCCACTAAACCACATCCCTCAGCACATCTGCACAGTGTTTTCAATTCCTCCAGGGATGAGGACTCCCTTACTGCTCTGGGCAGCCTGTTCCAGGGCTTGACAATCCTTCCAAGGCAGACACTTTCCCTAATGTCCAACCTAAACCTCCACTGGGCACAATGTGAGGCTGTTTCCTCCCTCTTGTCCTATCATTTGTGACCTGAGAGAAGAGACAAACTCTCACCTGGCTACAATCTCCTTTCAGGTAGTAGTAGAGAGAAGGATGCCCCTCAGCCTCATTTTCTCCAGGCTGAGCAACACCCTGTTTTAGCAAGGGGGGTTGGACTGGATGATCTCCACAGGTCACTTCCACCCCCCATCCCCATCCCTGGAGGTGTTTAAGGCCAGGCTGGATGAAGCTGTAGACAGCCTGATCTAGTGTGAGGTGTCCCTGCCCATGGCAGGGGAGTTGGAACTAGATGATCCTTGTGGTCCCTTCCAACCCTGACTGATTCTGTGATTCTATGTCTGCATCCCTCCTCCTCTTCCTCCCTCTGGCAGGCCCACCTTGCTCTGCAAGCCAGCTGCAGGCTGACCCCTGGGCTCTCACCCTGCCTAGAAAGCACAAAGCTTTCCCTATGCTGCAGCAGTGCTGACATAATCCTGAGGAAGCTCAGGAGCAGGATTTACAGCTCGTTGGTCTCAACCCTCCTAAACCCATTTCTGTAAATAACAGATCATCCCCAGCCCCAGCACCGAGACAATGCAGACTTAGCAGGAGGAAGCTAAGATCCTGCTGCAAACCAAGGCTGCTGCCTTCGGATGGGGTCTGCTGGAGAGTATCCTACTCTACCTTGGGGATTCTGACCCACATAGGCAGCTCCCCCAGCACCCCAGGGTGTGCCAATCCCGAGGTGAGGACTTGGTGTGGTGCACCAAGCCGCGCTGATGGGTGACATGGCCGCTGGCACTGCAGGGAGGTGGCTCTGGAGAGCGCCGGTGCTGCAGCACAGACGTGCGTGCAGGGCAGAGTTTGCCTGCTCGGCGTGCAGATGCCAGGCTGCACCCCCCTGATCCTGCTTCTTCCTTTTGCCTGTGCTTCTCAAAGCAGCCCCCCATTCTGCTCTTTCATCCTGTGGCTTTCCAGTCCCCCTCACCTGCCTCCTCCTGCCCTCAACACCAAGCCTGGGAGCCTAAAGCATGAGAAATCACAGGAATTTTCATAGGACCACAGAGTGCTTTAGGTTGGATAGAACCTTTAAAGGTCATCTAGTCCAACCTTCTGCCTTGAACAGGGGCATCTTCTAGAGCAGGTTGCTCAGAGCCCCAGATAACCTGGTCTTAAATATTTCCAGGGATGGGGCATTTACCACCTCTCTGGGTAACCTGGGCCAGTGTCTCACCACTCTCACAGTAAAAAAAAACTTCTCTCTAGTCTGAATTTCTCTTTTTCAGTTTGAAACCATCACCCCTTGTCCTGTCACAGCACAGGCCCTGCTAAAAAGTCTGTCCCTCTCTTTCTGATCAGCCCCTTTAAGCACTGACAGTCCACAAGGTCTCCCTGGAGCCTTCTCTTCTGCAGGCTGAACAATCCCAAAGCTCTCAGCCTGTCCTCACAGCAGAGCCCTTCCATCATTGCTGTGGTCTCCTCTGGCCCTACTCCAACAGGTCTACAGCTCTCCTGTGCTGAGGGCTCTATAGAGGAGTCCATGGCATTTTCCTGTCATGTGGAGCACAGAAGGGGTTTTCAGGAGAGCATCTTGGCTGCTGCAAGCAGACAACAGACACTCAACCACAGGCCAGTCAAAAGCAAGCAACAGTCAGGAGTGCTGCCACTGCAATGCATGTCCTGATGCCACTCAGCATCCTGCTTGCTGGGGCCAACACGAACTCTGTCTCACTGCCCTCTGGAGCAGGGCTCCTGGCCACAGTAGTCAGTCCTCTGGCTCCTCTTCTCCCCTTAACATCCAGGACCCAGATGGTGTCAAATGCCACAAACCCATCAAGGAGAGCCAGAAGAGAACCCATGGCTTCATGCCTCAGGCAGCAATCCAGCCTGCTGAACGAGCCCCAACATGGCCAACTTGCTAGGCAAGAAGGGCTCAACTCTTCCAGCCAGCACAGCAAGGAGCACAGTTGCCACATGCTCTCTCATCATTGTTCCTTGCCCTTCTTCCTCCCTCTTTCCCACCTCCCTGGTTGGAACTCAGGCTGCAAGAGAGAGCAGGCAGCCTCACCATGCAGCCAGGATCATCAGCACGGCACACACAGCTGAGCTCAGCCACTCATCTGGATCCCAGCCATGGCTCCAGCAATCATTGAATCACCTGCTCAGAAAAGACCCTAAGATCATTAAGTTCAGCCATAACATAACACCTCCCTCTACTCAACTGTTAGACCACATCCCTCATCCCAATGTCTTTTAAACACCTCTAGGGATGGTGACTCCACCACCTCCCTGGGCAGCCTGTTCCAGTGCTTGATGACCCCTTCAGGGAAGAAATTTTTCCTAATACCCAACCTAAACCTCCCCTGGTGCACCCTGAGGCCATTTCCTCTTCTCCTATCATTTGCTGCTTGGAAGATGAGACCAATCCCACTCCTCACCCCAACCTCCTTTCGGGTAGTTACAGACAGCAATGAGGTCTTCCCTCAGCCTCCTCTTCTCCAGGCTGAACACCACCAGCTCCCTCAGTCACTTCTCACAGGTCTTATGTTCAAGACCAGCCCTGTGCCCCCTCACCTGTGGGACTGCTCACCTCCTGCCAGCCACTCTGTCCCAAACCACCCAGGACACGACAAGAACATGGGCTGTGGGACTGTCCCAGGGCTAGGCTGCAGGACACAAAGCCAAGCAGCCCCCAGGAGCTATCCTATGCTATACCAGGAGCAGGGGAATGCTCCAGCAGCAAGGATGTTCTGCTCCGAAAGTCACTTCCTCACTGCTCATCATGCAGCAGGCTCTGAGGTGCAAATAAGTGCACAATCCAAAAGGGATAAAGTTCTCCAGCAAAAGCTGCACCTTGTGGCAGCAGTGACACCTCTCCCAGGAGTGCCACTAACTGGTCTAAATTAAGCCCAAAACAATCACAGAGCAGCTGGGGTTTGGGGTTTTTTTTTTTGTTGGTTGTTTTTTCATGTTGCCATGAATCAGACCACAGTTAATTGGTATTTACTCTGTGTTGGCTCAGTGGCACAGATCAGGCAGCATTGTTGGGGGTGACAGAGCAGACCATGGATGCTGCTGATCATGGAGTTGGGGCATGCAGGGGGGCTGCTGGGCAAAGGGAATCCTGCCTGGACCAACATGTGGCACATGGAGGGGACACGAAAGCAAAGGTCACATAGGCATAAGGGAGAGAGGACAAGAAGGAGGTGATTGTGACCCTGGACTCAGCCCCAGTGGGGCCACATCTTGAGTAGTGTGGTCAGTTTTGGACCTCTCACTCCAAGAGAGGACACTGAGGTGCTGGAGTGGGTTGAGAGAAGGGAAACACATCTGGTGAAGGGTCTGGAGAACAGGGCTGGGGAGGAGCAGCTGAGGGAACTGGGGTTGCTCGATCTGGAGAAGAGGAGGCTGAGGGGAGATCTCCTGCCCTCTACAGCTCCCTGAAAGGCAGGTGGGGGACAGCTTCCTCTCCCAGGTGATAGGATGAAAGGAAATGGCCTCAAGTTGCACCAGGGGAGGTTTGGATCGCCTGATCCTCACACAGCTGTCTTCACAACCCAACATACAGCTGAGCTTCTGGCTCACATGCAGAGATGTCACCTACCAACCTTCACTCTGCCCAAATCCTTCAAACACTCATTGCCTGAGGGTGCCCAGGCCCAGCACCCACAACCTGGGCACAGGAAGCCCTGGCCCATTCCACACAGACTGACCCCAAACTCCACAGCAAGGCAGATAAGAGCAGCTCAGTCTGAAAAGCTCAAGAAATGCTGACCAGCAGTCAAGGTCCCCCCAACATTTTGACAATCTCATGCCTTGGGGTAGCTCAGCTCTTGAAAACCAGAGCTGGGATGAGTGATGGGGAAAGCAGGGATTGTGCAAAGCCCTTGCAAAGTGACCAAGCTGCTGCACAGAGCTGACAGGATGAAGCCAGAAGGGCAAAGAGCTTTTTAAGCTAAATATATTTGTTCTTGGGATGACGCTGGTATGCAAATTGATCATAAATAGACTCCGGCTGGAAGTGAGGAGATTGCTCCTGACCACTGGAGGTTAAGTCCTAGAATGGCCCTTCAACAAGAATTACTGGGAGAAGAAACAAAACTCTTTCAAGGTGGAGATGGAGAAATGCATGAAAGGGCAACAAAAAGCATCTTTGTGACACAGACAGGACACAGCCACCTGAGGCAGCCCCTGAGTGCAGCGTGGCATTGCCACAATGACCATGGGCACCACAAGTACAGCTTTGCTCTAGATGCTCAGGCCATCCAAGGTGCTGAAGCCACTCTGCAGGAGCTTCTGGATCCTGCTGGTTGGCAGAGGAGCCCTCATCCCTGCACCAAGCCCCCCTAGTTTCTCCATGTCACACCAGGTTTGCTATGCCAGGTGGCACTAGCAGAGCCATGGGACTGTCTGTCTACTCCTCTTCTCTGCCCTAGTGGGACCAGGAACCAGGGCAAATGTACCCCCAAAAACCCACTATGCAGTGGGAAATGGAACTAAGAGGGCACGGAAAGCAGTGCCCAAGTTGGGCAGATCCAGCTAGAGCCATCTGCAGCCTCACTTCCTCCCAGCAGCATAGAATCATAGAATCAACCAGGTTGGAAGACACCTCCAAGCTCATCCAGTCCAACCTAGCACCCAGCCCTGTCCAATCAACCAGACCATGGCACTAAGTGCCTCAGTCAGGCTTTCCTTGAACACCTCCAGGGATGGCGACTCCACCACCTCCCTGGGCAGCCCATTCCAATGGCAAATCACTTTCTTTGCTCAGCACCTCCTGAGCAAAGTGGGCTTCCAGATGTGACACCACAAAAGATGTCACATCAAAAGGACAGTGAGTAGCAAAGTTATGCTTACTCGAGAGCACCAAGACTTCCTCAGAGATGTCTGGTTGGTGCCCAGGCACCAAGACAACTCCAAATTGCCTTTTTGGCACCAGTTTCAGTGCATTAGACAGAGGTGAGCAGCAATGATTTGTTTCCTTGTCCACGTGGACTCATCTCTCTGCCAAGAGATGGTCTGCTAAGAATTACAGAGGCTGCTCTCCAAATAATTCACATCTCCTCCAGCAGACAGAAAGCCTGAACAATGTCACCTGGGACCTGCTCCCTGGTGTCCAAAGCTGCCACCTCAAGACTGCACAGCTTAAATCATGAAACTGGAGGTCAAGTGCACGTACAACTGAACCTCCCCTTCCATGCCAGTGCAGAGCCACAACAGAACCTGCTTCCAGGTCTGAAATATTTATGGTGCCTTCCAAAGCCCGCAGAGATGGACTCAGCTGACAGGCTGAAAGTCAAGACTTCAGACATGAAGATTTATGTTGCTGGAGGCAATTCATTGAGGGAACAGCATCCATTACATAACACAGCAACAAGGAGCTGCGGAGCGTGGCCACGAGGAGGAATGCGATGCGCAAAGAGGAACGACGGAGAAGTCCTGCCCAGCTCTCCCAGAAAGAAAGAATATCATCATTTCATCCCTCTCTGGCTGGTGACTTGCCTCTTAAAGCAACCTCCTCCAGGAAGCTGCCCCGACCAAGGGCTGAGGATGCAGTCTGCTTCGAGTGCCAGGAACAACAATAGATGTAGCAGCTCAGCAGAATGGTTTTAGGAGCAGGGTTACCAGGAGCTGTGGTCAAGTGCAGGAGGAAGCAGCAAACCAGGAGAAGCAGCAGCAACGACCCCAACCCAAGGAGAAGCACAGCCCCTCAGCTGATCCAAGCCCACCCGAGCCCCACGATGATGCTGCCCACTCCCCGCAATCCCCACAGTGTGGAGCGGCAGAGCACGGAGACCCTCCTCATCCTCAGGCAACTGGGCATGAAGGAACAGGCAGGCAGGGGACTGCCACCTCGCCTGGCATGATGGCAAAGCCAGACAGCTGCCCACCCACAGGGCACCAAAATAAGCCCAGGCAGCAGCAGCAACAGGGATCTGAGAACAGTCTGTGCAGCCAGAAGAACCAGCAGGAAGCAAGGGGAGGAATGAGCTCTGCTGTGCAGAATGGATCCAGCACGGTTCCCCCACGCCAGCCAAACCCGGGCCTCACACAGACACCTGGACCCCTTCTGCAGCAGCAAAACACATGCAGGATCCTGCACCAAGGGCTTGCATCTGCCTAAGCACATTACAGGCTCCAGGAGGATTGTACCTGTGGAGTCTTTCTCCTCTACCACAAGACCAACCAAAGCACAGGACTGAGCTCCAGCCAATGTTAACACAGAGATTAATCCCAGCTGTGGCTGAACTTCTGCCAGGCTTTGTGCACCTCACCAGGGGTGGAAAGAGTAGACAGAGGTGGAGTGATGCTGCCCTTGCTCTGGCTGACTTGTTAGAAAATGGAAAAGCTACCAGTGGACACCATCAGTGTGGCCCTGTAAGGGCAGGTCATGTGCTGCCTTGCGGGAATGTGGGTCAGCCCTTGGGATAAGGCACAGCTGGACTAGATGCTCCTTAAAGGAAGTCTCCTCCAAACCAAACAAAACACTGGCACAGGTTGCCCAGGGAGGTTGTGGCTGCTTCCTCCCTGGAGGTGTTCAAGGCCAGGTTGGATGAGGCCTTGAGCGATCTGCTCTAGTGGGAGGTGTCCCTGCCTATGGTGGGGGGTTGGAACTGGATGAGCTTTGAGGTCCCTTCCAACCTAAACCATTCCACAATTCTACAACTCTGCAGGCTTATCTACCACTGAGCATCTGAGGAGCTCCACCACAGCTCCTGGACACACCAGGCTCTTCTGCTGCTGCTCAAACAGTTTTGGCCAGGAGAACCTCTATTTCCTACAGTGCCAAGGCAAGGTGTGCTGGCATGAGGCTACCTGGAATATTTTAATGAGAAAATGAGGTGATAGGCTGAGAAAAGGAAGCAATGCTGATGTCTACTTCAGCCATAGGTTTGCTGAGACATATAAAAGCAAGGACACAAACACAGATAAGAGTTTGTCTGTTGGAGCCTGACAGTATCTGTGTATTTCCTCCCTGGGCTTCTGCTGTTCTGCTCGGATCCCTGTAACCCAACAATCATTCTCCTTCTAACCCCCCTTGCCGATCCTTCAGCTCATCTTGCACGTAAGGCAGACTCTGGGATAAGAGTGTGGGGTGGAAAGAAGGTGGAAGGGTGGTTGGGAGCCCCTCCTGGGGACTGTGGTTTCTGGGGGGGGGCTGTTGTGTTTCTGGATTACTTTCAAGGTATCTATAACTGTAAATATTTGTGTATATTGTACATACCCATGCCTGTGAATTGTGCTAAGCTGTAAATATAGCTTCCTTAACTTCCAGCCAACTGAGTCTAGTCTGGTGAATTCGTGGGGGGAGCAGGGGGGTAACTCCCAAACCACCACAGCAAGGTAAAGCTGTAAAACGAATCTAGAAGCACTCCCAATGCCCTGGATGCCTCTGGAAGTCACATCAATGTCACCAGATCTTGCTTACTACAGATCTAAGACTTTTAAATAGATTTTGATGCTTTCAGGCCACAAGTGCCCTTTGCAGCCCAAGCTGTGGCTCAGCCCCAAGCAGCAACAGTGCTGGTGCACGGTGTTAGGAGCCCAGGAGCAAAGCAAGAGCAGCTCTTCTATGAAAACACCCAAACAGAAGCACTGCAAAATCTTACAGTGCAAACAGAGACCAAAAGTGCCTGGAGGAGGATTGAGCAACAGTCTGAGACACGTGAATTCCTCTGAGAAAATCCCTCACTTCCAGGCTTGGCCAAATAAATTCTAGCTGAGGAGCAGCTGCCAGGAGAGGAGAGGCTGAGACATTTTAGGAAGGACTAAGCAATTGGCAATATCTATTGACTTGACATGGAGATGGACACAAGAAACTGTATGCAGACAACCTCCTGGGACCTCTACAAACAGTTCACAGAGGGGTACAACATGAAATTGCACTGGGCAAATGAACAGAAGTGGATAGAAGCAGAGGAGACAACCAGACAGAGACCTGGTCTCAGCTTTCTAGACCCTAATCACACCTTTGCACAAGGGCCACCGCAGCCTGGAGGGCACAAGCAGTATTCAGCAGTGCCCCATGAGAACAACACCTTTCCCAATAGGGGCTGCAGCAGCTCAGAGCCAGCCCGTGTGGTCAGCCCTGCAGCAAGCATCCCTGTCACCACCAGCACCATCAGAGAGGTGGGTGAAGGAGACCTCTCACAGGCTCATGGCAAGACTGAAGAACACAGACTTGGGACAGCGCAGGTCAGCAGCTCAGTCCCACCTGCTCCCCAGGTGGTTTGCAGACATCAAGAAGATGGTTTGCAGACATCAAAACTGGAAAGTCTCTGCACTAAGGAAGTTGAACTGACCCCACCAGCCCCAGGTGCTCTGCCAGTGTCAGCTCTTCCAGGAGATGCACTGGTCACACCTGGGAACAGAAGAACTCATCACCCACAGCTCTAACTCTAGGATCCTAGGGACTTGCAAAGGTTGCCACCACTTGGGTGCTGGCAATCCTTACATTCTGTTTCTGGCAACATCCCCCTTCTCAGGAACTCAGGACTGGGGAGGAAATGCAATCAGTAAGGTCTGGAAGGAACAGACACTTTGGCCATCAATAAAATGTCCTTCAGGACAGAGAGGACAGGCTGACAAGTGCATGCCATGAGCTCCAAGAAGAGCTGTACCAGTTCTGAGCCAAGCAGACAATGCTCAGCATGCTCAGCAAGTGCTGCCTCATCCAGGTACTCTCCCCAGGCAGCCTGGGGCACAACAACAATGAACCAGCACAAAACTGGTTGTCGGTTTTGCTCTTTTCAGCCTCCACCTTCAGGTGAATTCCTTCAGGAACCTTCCTCCAGCAGCCTGACAGGACTCCCATCACCTCTCCAGATCAGAAAGCCATCAGTCGTCCCTCCATCTCCTTCCCACGCAGGTCTCATCCCTCCCTCACCCCAGCCTCACAGCTTGTGGCTTTCCAGCCACGGCCACCTGCAGCCAAGAGGATTTCTGCCTGACCTTTTCCACCCCACAAGTGGCCCAGGCCAGTGCAGCCATGTGCAAGGATGCAGGGAGAGGAGAGCTCACTTACTCTCGTCGGGGTTGGGCGAAGCGAGGATGGCGCTGTGCTTCCTCTTCACTTCCTCCACGTTCTCCGAAATCTTATCGATGAACCCTCGAATTTCTTCCACCTGTGGAGATGGACCTGTGAGAGACCTGGCCTTTTGGACAGGGGGGAGGTTGTTCTGCCTTATCCCAAAGCACCTATGGCATGTCTGAACCACAGCAAATGACCTCCCGGACAAATATTTTCCAAGGTGAATCCTCAAACTGCAAGATCATAGAATCAGTCAGAGTTGGAAATGACCACAAGGATCATCCAGTTCCAACTCCCCTGCCATGGGCAGGGACACCTCACATTAGATCAGGCTGGCTAGAGCCTCATCCAGCCTGGCTTTAAACACCTCCAGGGATGAGGCTTCCACCACCTCCCTGGGCAACCTGTTCCAGGCTCTCACCATTCTCATGGTGAAGAACTTCTTCCTAACATCCAGTCTGAACCTTCCCATTTCTAGCTTTGTCCCATTCCCCCCAGCCCTATCACTACCTGACAGCCTAAGAAGTCCCTCCCCAGCTTTCCTGTAGGGCACCTTGCGATACTGAAAAGCCACAATAAGGTCACCTCGGAGCCTTCTCCTCTCCAGACTGAACAGCCCCAACTGCCTCAGTCTCTCCACCATGAAACCAGACCTGTCACATCACAGCAGCCAGCTCTGAGGTCACAGCAGTGTAGCAGAGACACTGTGTTCTGTATCCTTTGGCACTAAAATAAGTTTGGGGTTTATTTAGATTAGCATCAGGTTTATGGATTCCCAGACTCTGCTTCTCCAGCACAGAGAACATTGCTGAGGCTGCACAAGCCAGGCTCAGCCCCACCTCAGCCTCCAGTGGCTCTTTGCTTCAGGGACTGAGGAGGCCACTTTGACACTCACCACACAGAGCAGGAAGGCAGGCCACATTTCCCACCAAATCCATGCTGACATCTTCCCACATTTCTCTACTACAGGGAGACACACCAGCACTGCCAAGAGGGGGAACCTCCACTTGTGCCCTCTGCCTGCTGGGCTGCCCACCCTCTAGCTCAGTCTTCTCCTTCGACTCACACCACCACTTTGCTCATCCTCTTCCATCTGCACATCGGATTAGTTCATTCCCCACTCTGCTGCCTGCACAGATACATTTTAACACCCCCTACACACATGCCATGCTAAGGGTGTGCTAAAAATCTGCATGCAGATCTTACAGCCACCCACATGCCAGAAGACAACCTCTTGTTTGGTAACGAGAGGCACAAAATTAAATCAACCCCATGCAGGAACTGCTACTCCGCAGAGGTGCTTTTAGGAGAGGTCTGCAAGCTGGGCTGCATCAGCAGCAGGCTCCCACTGACTGGTCATTTGGACCAGCTACTCCACTGGTTTCTAGAGGAGGAGGTAGTGCAGGAAAGCATCCATAGGGCCCAGTAAGCCCAGGACAGTCACAGGTCTGCATGGAAGCCTGGTTCCTGCCAGCCAGCACTCTGAGCCTAGCGCCTGAGGACCCCAAGCATGAGCTGAGCAGCATCAGACAGGGCAGGATCCCCATCCTCACCCTGACCACTGCAGTGGAGCCTGTGCTACAGCACTGCAGCCTGCTCCAGCACTAAGAGAAAGTGCTGAAGTGGCTTTAAAGCTGCACTGGAGAAACAAACTTCTCACCTGCTCGAAGAATTCATCCATGAAGCGGTCCCGGTCCACACTGACGGTGACTTCATCATCATCATCACTGTCTTTTGCCTACAAGGACACAGAGACAGGCATCAACAAGAGCTTCCTGCAAACTTTGTGGCTCCATTTCAGGAACTCCTCTGAAGCACCTTTCCCTTCTCCTTTGCTCACTTGCTCCCAGGAGCTGGTGCAAACACCAGGCAGAGCATGGGACACCCTGGGCACTGCCACACCACAGCACTACGAACGCCAGGAGAGCAGAGCCACAACCAACTCCAGCAATAAAGGCACAATGCAAAGCACCACCACAGCTGCTTGCCACACAGTGTAGCTTCCCACAGCAAGCACAGAACAAGGACGATGACACCTATGCATTTCCACAGAGCTGGAGGAGAGAACTTTATGAGCTATCCTCAGCTCCATGTGAGCACAACAGCAGTGATAGGAAACACCAGGAATGCTGTGATGGGAAAACACCGGGGATGCTGCCATAGGAAAGCACAAAAGAGGTCCTGTGGAGTGCAGGGAAGGTGGAAGAGAATGAAACAGAACTAGAACAACAGAACTAGTAAAGCCACAACAGGGAAATGAGGGGTTGGCCTTGTCTGCAGAAGCATGTGTGTCATTGTCACCAGAGATGAAAACACCTCCTGTCCCAGCAAGGCAGAGGATGCAAGCCTGCAGGGGAAAGACAAATTACAGCCCTCTGTGCAAGGAGACACTTAAAAGATTATTATCCGCAGCAGATACATGACGGAGGGAAATGGAAAATTAATGGGGTGGAAAAGTTTCTTCTTCTCACTCTATCTTCACTAGAGAGAAGGAGCCAGTGGGACGGAGAGGATTTAGGAGAGAGGACTGTCCCTGCTCATCTCATCGCTGTCCCATGTTCTGCAGATGGCTGCACGTCACCCCACAGGCCACTCACACTTTGCAGAGAGCCAGCCAACACGGTCTCCAGAGAGATGCCTCTTACCTTGACGTAAGTCAGATGCAGGACCTACCCTTTCCCATAAAACTAATCAATCACAACCTAGGGTGACTGATTAGAATCAACCAGAGGACAGCTCAGATCTCAGTCTTGTCACTGCTTGTGGCAACCTTTGCTTCAATAACCAGTTCATGAAATGCTTCTCCAAAGATCTCAAGGCTGGAAAACCACCACAGTTCCAGGAGAAATATCACAGAAGCATAGAATTGCCAGGGCTGGAAGGGACCTCAAGGATCATCTAATTCCAAACACCCTGCCATGGGCAGGGACACCTCACACTAGATCGGGTTGCTCAGAGCCCCTGGTCAGGCTGGATGGGGCTTTAAGCAACCTCATACAATTATCAAATCACAGAATCAACCAGGTTGGAAGAGACCTCCAAGCTCATCCAGTCCAACCTAGCACCCAGCCCTATCCAATCAACTAGACCATGGCACTAAGTGCCTCAGCCAGTCCTTTCTTGAACACCTCCAGGGACAGTGGCTCCACCACCTCCATGTCCCTGCCTATGCTGGAAGGGTTGCACTGGATAGTCTTTGAGGGTCCTTTCCAACCCAAACCACACTGTGATCCATCCTCCTCCTAGAGCAAACAAGATAGAAACCACCAGCGAGCCTCTGCAGCCCTGCACAGGGAAATGCACTTCTGCCACAGCTTCCCCCAAGCCTACCCAGCTTTTCTTGCCCTAGTTCTGGCAAGATCTTTGCAGAGATTTTGAGCCCCTTTCTGAAGCTGGCAAGGAAACCATTCCCCAGCATTTATTTAAACATTGGCTTTTACCATGAGCACAAAGGCCAGAAAGAGCTGGCAGCAGAGGAAAGGAAGCAGGTCAGCATGCCACCAGCAAAGACGCCCATCTCCTGGTCCCCTCTTGCCCATCCCTTTCACATCCAAACCAGTTCTGGCTCATGGCAGGCAAGATGCCACATCGCTTCTTGCTCTCATCCCTGCTGCTTACCAGACTGCCATTTGTTAAACCCAGAAATCCCAGAGGAAGGCAAGCCACCTCCCAGGGACAGGGGTTCTGCCAAAGCCACAGGCAGCCTTGCTGGAGACACTTCTATTTTCAAGGCAGCTGCCCCCTGGGCACTGATGCACAGGCAGGACAAGGCTTATTTAGGGCAGGCACTGAGCAAGACACAAGTGGCACAACAGCCTGGCCGGGAACCCTGCAAAGAGGAAATGACAAGGCTGGAGCCTGCTGATCAGGAGGGCACATGTCACTCTGGGCTGGAGAAGGGCACCATCTGTCCAACCCACGTCACTGGAAATACCCTCGGTGCTACACCGCCTCCGACAGCCGGTGCCAGGCTGATCGTCCATGCCCACCGCCCCCGACACCCCCACACCACAGAGGCAGCAGCGGCGTGAGCTGCTGGGCTAACCAGGCCTTGATGCCACCAGGCAGGCAGAGTTTCCTGGGATGCAAGGCACTGCTAGATCACCTGCTCCCAGCACCTCACAATCCCAGAACTGCCTGCATTGGAAAAGACCTTTGAGACCACTGAGTCCAACCATTAGCCTAACACTGACAAGTCCTTCACCAAACCATACCCCTAAGCACTACATCTACATGACTCTTAAATACCTCCAGGGATGAGGACTCCACCACCTCCCTGGGCAAGCTGTTCCAAAGCCTGATAACCCTTTCAATGAAAATATTCTTCCTCATATCCAACCTAAACTTCCCTTGGCACAACTTGAGGCCACTGCCTCTTGTTACTTCATCCCACTGCATCCTGGGGCTCGGTCTCAGCACAGCACTGGCCTTCAAAGCCATTTTCACCCCAAGCTTGAAGTGCCCTGATGCCAAACCAGAAATGAATCATAGGATGAAACCAAAATATCTTTCCTTAGGAAACCTAAAGTGTCCAACAGCATTTTGGCTGTCAGCACCCCATGTTTTCAAAGACACATGGAAAGCTCTGCTGTAGGTCAAAGCTGCCTGTTGGTGCTGCTCAACACCAGCAGCAAGTAATTCAGAGCTTTCAAAAGCCTAGGCTTGCTTGCCAGCAACAGCTGAGGAGCATGCACTTCCAATGCCACATAGCATGCCAGGCACACCATCCTCATGGTGCTCCTCAGCTGCCAAAACACCCATCTATGCATCCATGCATCCAGCCAGCACATCTGATGAGTCGTGACCTCAGGCAGCAAAGGCTGCCTCAAGATTCCTTAGGAGAGAGGAAGACAAGAGTCAGAGCAAAGTGCTGCAACTCTAAGTGCCTAAGGTGAGACCAGGACTAGAACCAGCAGGCAAGGAACCAAATCAACGCAACCAGCCAGCAAGCAGCTCCACTGCCATGAAGCCTTGGTGAGGGTCACTGATATGACCCAGTCCTATGTGCAAAGCTACTGCATGGCAGTGCTGATCTCTGCCGGCATCATTGGCACAGAGAGCAGGCACCCTACCAGCATGTCCAGAGCAGAAGAGGTTTGATCAGCCCCCATGAATACCTGCTCCTTCCTTGGCAGCACCAGGGAACAGGTGCTGCTTTCAGGCAGCACCAGGGACTCTGGGTCTCCAAGCTTGCAACATTCACAACCCTTCTTTGGCAGCGTTTTTCATTTCTCCAGCCTGCCAGAGACCAAGCAGCAGGCAGCACAGCAGGCAGCGTGCTGGCAGCAGGAATGGCTCTGGGAGCTGCTGCCTCCCTAGTGCCTCCAGTGCTGAGTGCAGGGAGTGGGATGGAGAGTCAGCCAAAGCAACTCCAGCACCTTCAGGTCCTTGCAGGGTTAAGCATGGCCCTCCACAAAGGCCGAAATCCCAAGAGGAGGCAGAGCTGAGCTGCTAAACCCTTCCCAGCGAAGCAGCGCAGCGGATGGGAAGCCAGCCCAGAGCACCGGCGCATCCCGGCGCTGTGGGCTCTGTAACAAGCACACTGCTAATAAATTCATTATGGAGCAGATGACATCCCTCTGCTTCAGACCAGCCCCCTTCCCTTTGCAGGCATTTTCTGGAAGACAGGAGAGGAGCACAAACCAAGGGAAAAGCCTGGAAGCTCAGAAAAGCAAGAGGCAGGGCGAGCTGCGGCAGGGCGTAGCGAGTGAGCTGTGATCTCAGCAGTGGCTCCACGCAGGCTTCAGCTCCTGCCCTCTTCTGTTAGCGTTGCAGATGAATTTGACCGTGTCCAGATGCATCTGCGAAGCCAGTAAAGGCAGCAGAGACAGAGCAGAAGAGCGATGGACTCGGCTGCCACTGGGCACCTCTGAATCCCAGGGGACCACGGTGCTCCCGGGGCTTATCCTGCTTCCAGTGGCACAGGCACGGGAGTCAACCCTTTCCTGTACAAACAGGCAGCAAGCCCCAGCCCCCACCAGAGATAAGGCAAGCTTCTCATAAAGCACAACGAAAGGAAAAAGCCACAACAGCTGCTACCCCTCCTTTATAAGGACCATTAAGTTAAGCAAAAAAAAATGCCTCAAGCCCAGGAGCTGCAGGATGCTGTTTGCCAGCTTCGCTTCCAGGCTGAATCTGTTGGCTTTGGGTTTTTTTTTTCTCTTATTTGCTGGACACCTCCGCACTGATCCTGCCCAGCTTGAAAGATTTCAGCCATCTGGGCTTGACTTTCTCAGCAAAACGAACCGCCCTTGCTGCAGCCAACCCCAAGTGCCCGCAAGGCTGCGCAGCGGGGAGATGCTCTCCGAGCAGCAGCAGGTCGCGGCCAGGTCCGTGCTGCACGTGGGGGTCCAACGCCAGCGCTGCCTCCTTCTTCGAGTCCAAGCACATGAGCCCAGGGTGCTGCTGTCAGCACCCAAGAGCTCCTGCGGCAGCTCACTCCCCATGGCACCGGCACGCAGCTGCGCACGTCGCGGAGAAGGACGAGGTCAGAATAACTCAGCAGCGAGCTACACCAACACCTCGGCCATCTTACAGAGCCTACAGGACACGTATCCAAGCATAAGGGTGCCCAGATCCCTGCAGGCACCTCAGCCCATCTCTGTGATGCTTGGCGGCAGAAGAACAGCTTGCTGTGGTTCTGCTTCTGAAGCATCTCATGTGAACAAGGAAGGTCCAAAGCATCCACAGGTCTCCTACCCACAGAACTACTACTAGCACCCTTATCCTGGGAGAATGTGTTGGCCCTTCACTCCTTAAGGTTTGCTTTAGCATTTTGCAGCAGCCAAATGAAGTCCTTCCTCAGGAGTCCAGAGGCAGAAGTCCTGCTCTGAAGGGTTTTCAAGGAGCTGGTGTGAAGGCTGAGGAGAAGGAGAGACAGAGGAAGGGTCTGCTCTCAGGAGAGGGCCCTGGGGGGCTCAGCAATGTGAGAATGTGGTTCAAATTAACTACAGCCTCAGTCTTGGCATTTTTTTGCAGACTATATCCACAGTATAGCTATGCAGCACAACCAAGTGGGGTGTTTATTGCACACGAGCCACAATTTGGCCATGTCCAATTCCAGCACTCACCAAAAACAGCCTGCAGGTCCCACCAACAACCTCCTGACGAGCAGAAGTTTGAGGCACAAGTGATTTTTAACATTCAGCATCATCTGCATGAGTCAGGAGGCATTTCCAATTTCAAACACTAGCAATGCAAGGGAGAAGATTTCCAGGAGTTTTGTCCTTAGGTGCTGGCTTTCATCGCTGCAGAATCACGTTACCGGCCTTTGGCACGAAGCCCAACCCTTTTATCAGAGCCCTGCTCAACCCTTCAGCTCAGTTTTAGAAGCAGGCACGTAAAATTCCACTTAACTACTGAGAATAAATGCCAGAGGGGACGGAGGTGCCACGAGCCCTGCAGAGGGCAGATCTAGCTGAAGATGTCCCTGCTCACTGCAAGGGGGTTGTACTGGATGACCTCTGGAAGGTCCCTTCCAACTCAAACCACTCTGTGAGCCCATGTCACAGCTTGGCCTGGGCTCACAGCTATCTGTCTGCTCCCCTGTTTGGGGGGGCAAGGCAGAGCCCACACTTCAGACTCCAGCCTTGCTGCTCCTCGCTGAAGGCAGAGGCACAGTCCTGCCCTCTCCTTCCACCTTCCAGCTCAGCAAAACCTTCTGCTTGTGCTTCCAGAGTTGTCTCCATTGATACTTCTCCTAAGTAAAGACAGTGCCGTTGGCTTCGTGCCTGGGCTGGTCCTGACACAGCATCACTCTGCTCCCATTTCCCACATCATCCTTCTCCACTTGCATGCATCTCCTCCAAGAACAACCCAGCAGAGTCCAAGGACATTTAGCTGTCCCCTGCCACAGGTTTGCTCAGGTCACCCTCCAGCCACCTGGAGCCAGGACATTACTGCACGCTTTGTCTTCCTGGGTCTTCCACGTGGGCTTGGTCTCTCCTTGTTTTTTTTTTTTGCTAATACACATAAATTTGTGGAAGCAGCAATTTATCACAGCACTTAGCTTAATGAGCCTTACTGTACATGTTCTGCCTGTAGTGATAATTTTGCATATTTCCTGAGAAATCTTGTTAAGGGTGGGGGGGGGGGGGGGGAGGAAGATCCAGAGCAAAACAAACATTTGTACAGCTTCTGAGTAGCTCACACCAAGACATTGAACTGTTGAGAGAGAGTCCAGAGGAGGCCGTGAAGATGCTCAGAGGGCTGGAGCATCTCTCCTATAAGGATAGGCTACAAGAGTCAGGGCTCTTCAGCCTGGAAGTGAGAAGGCTTTGAGAAGACCTTGGAGTAGCCTTCTGGTATCTGAAGAGAGCCTACAGGAAGGCTGAGGAGGGACCATCTACATGCTCTTGTAATGACAGGACGAGGCGTAATGGGTTTAAACTAGCAGAGGGAAGATTTAAACTGGATGTTAGGAAGAAGTTCTTGACAGTGAGGGTGGTGAAACACTGGAGCAGGTTGCCCAAGGAGGTTACGGATGCTCCCCCCGTGGAGGTCTTCAAGACTAGGTTAGATGAGGCCTTGAGTGACCTGTTCTAGTGGGAGGTGTCCCAGCCTATGGTGGGGGGTTGGAACTGGATGATCATTGAGGTCACTTCCAACCTAAACCATTCTATGATTTGATGATTCTAAGACAAAGACACTTGTAATTAAAACAACAGGAACCAGGCTGAATCCTTCGGGCTGGAGCCCCTTTAGATGTCCAGCAAGCAGCCAAGACATGTGGCTTGTGAACACATCTCCTTGCTCTTCGGTGCCCACAGCGTGGCACCCGATTTCAGGAGACAAAGAGTACTTCTGCGTTCAGGTGGGCTTCAGTGGGACTGCTATGGCCCTATCACATCAGACCCTGAGCTCCTCAGCAGACACCGTATCACAGTCTCACAGTATCACCAAGGTTGGAAGAGACCTCACAGATCATCAAGTCCAACCCTTTACCACAGAGCTCAAGGCTAGACCATGGCACCAAGTGCCACGTCCAATCCTGCCTTGAACAGCCCCAGGGACGGCGACTCCACCACCTCCCTGGGCAGCCCATTCCAGTGTCCAATGACTCTCTCAGTGAAGAACTTTCTCCTCACCTCGAGCCTAAACTTCCCCTGGCGCAGCCTGAGGCTGTGTCCTCTCGTTCTGGCGCTGGCCACCTGAGAGAAGAGAGCAACCTCCTCCTGGCCACAACCACCCCTCAGGTAGTTGTAGACAGCAATAAGGTCACCCCTGAGCCTCCTCTTCTCCAGGCTAAACAATCCCAGCTCCCTCAGCCTCTCCTCGTAGGGCTGTGCTCGAGGCCTCTCACCAGCCTCGTTGCCCTTCTCTGGACACGCTCAAGCATCTCAATGTCCCTTCTAAACTGGGGGGCCCAGAACTGAACACAGTACTCAAGGTGTGGTCTAACCAGTGCAGAGTACAGGGGCAGAATGACCTCCCTGCTCCTGCTGACCACACCATTCCTGATGCAACACCAAGGGGCCTTGGAGCTCAGCAGCACCCTCTGAGAGTGGTGTTGATGGGCACTGAACTCATCTCTCCTCTAAACCGCCATCCATTGTCCTGTTCCCTCACGGAATACAGATCCTGGCTGCAACCCCAGTCTCCTTCTAGGGTGAGGACAGGAAGCTCACCACCCAGAGCTGACCTAGAAGCTGGGCTTTGCACACTGCTGTGTTTAAGCACATCAAAGGCTTTTCTCAAAGCTAAGTTTTCTTTGGCTTGCTCTCCTTGAGTGTGTGCCCATCGCTAACGGCACCCCTGCAGCACTGGGACACCCAGGACCACACAACTGCTGGGGAGGAGAGGAATATCTCAGAGGGAGGGCACGCGAGGCAGGTGTTGTGCATTCACTCTGCATCACCTCTGTTCTCTCATGGCAAGCTCAGCAAAAAGGCCTGGCAGACCCCAGGGAGCAAGAGCTCACCCCTGTCACACCCTGTCCCACTCGGCAGGACCACAGCGGAGCAAGTGAAGCAGCTTCCCTGCCTCGGAGAAGCATCTTGACAACAGAGAGACGGTCAGACCAGGCACTGTTCATGGGCAGCCATGGTTCACAGCATCTGCCAGCAGCTTTGCTCCTTCCAGCCCCTGGGACATCAGCTTTCCAGCACCACAGCCCACTCTGCTGACCGCAGCCAGAGCGAGTGGCCGTGGACACACAATACGGAGCTGCCACTGCCACTCACCACGTGACAGCCCCAGCTCCCCCATGGGCGAGGGAAGAAGAGGACCTGAATTATTTATGTGACCCTTTTGGGTGAATAGAAGAGGTGGGAAGCACGCTGGGTAACTAAGAGGGTTAAAGAAGGAGAAGGAGACAGCTTTTAAATAAGCAAACCTCTCTCTCTCTCTGGGGTCAGCAGGGACATTAGCATCAGGGGGTGGATCTGGAAAAGCCCTGATGGCCTGGTGGAGGTCAACGAGACCCAAGTCCTGCTGCAAACAGCAGTTTGGCTTGACTTCACATTCGTGCTCTCAAGAGAGAAATCATCAGCAGGAGCAGCACGGGATTGGTAACAGGAGGGGCTGGATAAGGTCTGGCTGCATGTCATGGGGGCTGCGCTGCAGATCTCGGTTGCCGCAGGAGGGAAGAGGGTGGATCCACCGAGCTGGACCCGGAGCCAACCTCACTTCCTCTCTCCTTTATTTTTAACGCATATCTCCCCGCAACTCCCACAGGCAGGAGGCAGCGCTCGAAACAGGGATCAGGCAGGCAGGAAGGAGGGAGGGGGCTCAGCCAGCCGGGGAGGACAACAGCACAAGCATACAGCCACAGCCGGAAAATGCACCTGGAACGGCGGCCAGGGAGGAGCGATGGGTGCAGAGTCCCGCAAAACCACTTAATTACTTCTGCAAACTAGGGAGATGCAAAACCAGACCTGGGCTTTTCACCCGTGCCTCTCCTCCTGGCATAGGTCACTCAAAACCAAGGTATGATGAGATCCAAAAGCTAGGCATGAAATCAAGAGCAATTCCTCAAAACACAGAATGATTTTTCTGCCTCAGACACAAAGGTCATCAGAAAAGTGACCACCACTTTGTACGCTTGGCTTTGTTGCAAGCAACCATCCTATAAACACCTCCAGGAGTCTCCAGTCTTAATGATGATTTGTCCTACTATGCAAGGTCTGTGTTGGCAGGCAAAGAAAAACCTCCAGGTCCAAACTGTCCTTCTGCTGTCACCCCTCCAGAGAAGGTTCTTCTTACACTGGGGGAGATTCTGCCAGCACTGGAACCTGCCAGGCCTCAACACTATCCTGCAAGTGCAGTGGCCCTGCCAAACCTCTCCCCACAGCAATTTGGGCAGAGTCCACTCTAGCACCTCAAGGAACTCCTCCATCATGTAAGCGCAAGATAAACCATCAGGCAAGCACTGTCTGGTAGGCAATGGGGGAGAGGATCTGTCAACAGATAAATGGTTTTTCCCAGCCTAATTAGAGCCCAGTGACTGCTACAGTCACCAGAGATCAATAACTATTACTAACTGGCTGTATGAAATGTTGACAGCAGAGACTCATCCTCCTGAAATCATTCAGTCACTTTTCTTAAAGGCCAGTAACATTGAGCCCACTGAGTTCCTCCAGTGACAGCAACCCTAACCCAAACCACCCATGTCCACCCAGTCACTGACTCCTCAGGCCCTCCCAGCTCATATCCCCTTGAAACACCTGGTCCTGGCCCAGGCAGGCATCTGACTGCACCCTGTAGTACCCTGGCATCATCTCACTGCTCTAGCAATGAGGAGCAAGCACAGGGAGTTGAGTCTTCTTGGAAAGAAGGCACTCTGGGACCAGGAACTGCTAAATGCTCCTTCCACAGCCTGCTCAACAACTTCATTAGCACAGGCAGTGGGACCAAGTGCAGCCTCAGCAGCTTTGCAGATCACAGAATCATAGAATTAGCCAGGTTGGAAAAGACCTTTGAGATCATCGAGTCCAGTCGATAGCACCGGGGGGAAGGGCTGGCATCCAGAGGAATCTGGACAGACTGGAGCAGTGGGTCCATGAGAACCTCATGAAATTCTGCCAAACCAAGTGCAAAGTCCTGCACCTGGGTTGGAGCAATCCCCAGTACCAGCACAGTCTGGCGCCAGCACAGAGACGGAGCAAAGGATGGATGAATGGAGAGCACTCTGCAAAGAAGGTCTGGGGAGTACTGATGAGTGGAAAATAAGACATGAACCAGCAACATCCACCCGCAGCCCAGAAAGCCAAGCATCTCCTGGGCTGGATCACCAGCCCATGGGCAGCAGGTCAAGGAGAACATGCTCCTTGTCTGCTCCGCTCTCCTCAAACTCCCATGGAGCACCGTTCAGCTCTGGAGTTCCCAGCACAAGACAGACCTGGTAGAGCAGGTCCAGAGGAAGCTTCCAAAAGGGTACAAAGGCTGGGACACCTCTGTGATGGAGAAAGGCAGAGAGAGTTTGGGTTGTGCAGCCTGGAGAAGGGAGCACTCTGGGGAGATCTTTCTGCAGCTACTCAATACTTAAACAGGGCTTACAGGAAAGAGGGAGAGACTTCTGATCAGGGTCTGCAGTGACAGCACAAAAGGAGCAGCCTGAAATTGAATGAAGGTGGGATTAGGTTGGAAATAAAGATGTAAGTTACCATGAGGGTGGTGAGACACCGGCAGAGGTTGTCCAGAGAAGCTCCATCCCTGTAAGTTTGAACACTTTGAGCATCCTGATCTAGTGGAATGTGCCCCTGCCTGCTGCAGTGGAGGTTGGAATGGATCATCTTTGAAGGTCCCTTCCAACCCAAACCACACTGTGATGCTATGACACTTGCACATCATTCTCACCTCCTCCCTCCCAGTCTCAAAGCATCATTCATAATTATTTTGCCATTTGGATCTGTCTCACACCCTGGAAATATTGGCATCTCACCCAAACTGAGCTGTCACCTCCCAGGCAGGACAGAGCAGCACAGGGTCCTCACACTCCTGCACCACCTCATCCCAGCTCCGCAGCACCGTGGTTGTGGTGCCCTACTGAGCCAGGACAGCAGAGTCCTTGTGAGTTGAGCAGAGCTTCAGGCTCTTCCTCTACCCACAGCAGCTGGTGGCTCTTCATAATGCAGCACCCTCAGCACCAGCTCTCCTCAAGCTTTGGAGGACACAACACAAGCAGAGCCCAAATAAAGACATTTTAGGTGCCTGGAGCACAAAGAGAAGCAGCTTAGAAAATGTCCCAAAAAGCAAAATAATTTTTTGGGTATTTTTTGTCCCATCTCTGCTGTCACCAACACTGCAGAGGGACAAGTGCAGCAGGAGTGGCTACTTTAGGGAATTTTGGAGAGGGGGATTAGCTCCAGCTCCACTCCAGATGGGCAGGAAACACCACCCATGGCCAGAGCTGTGACATCTACTCACAAGGAGGAGGGAGGAAAGCTCTGCTGGTCTCATTCTGAGCATCCTTCATGACCAGCCCTTGTCCGCTCTTCTTCCACAACAAGAGGACATTTTTCAGCTGCCAGCTGAATTTCCTCTCCCTGGTTCAGAGCAGGCCTGGGGGCACCATCATCCCCAAGCCACTAAATGAGCTCAACTGTTTGAAAAAACAACCAAGGACCAAGGTTCAGTAAAGACCCAGGATTAGCATCTTGAATTTCAAGTATCACTTTAAAAACCCCATGAAGACACGAAGCTCTTGTTCTGCACAGCAGTGCAAGCCCTGCATCCCCTCCTTGGCACCATTAATGCCAGCCTCATTTATTTATTAATTCTTTTTCTAGCAGCCCTGGCAGAATATATTAAATCAGGAAGAAACTGGCCCAGGCTATTAACGAGGCTATCTGAAAAGCCAAGCCCAAACATTCCTTATACTCCATCCACTGCAGCATCTCACTCCTCTCAGGTGACCACCACCACGGCTGCAAATCTACATTTCCCACGTGGCTCTGCCCTGGCATGGGCACCCACTCAACTCCAGGGCATCCGGATGCTTCAGACCAGACACCTAATCCCAGAAGCCTCTGAATGCAATGAGGAGCCCGGGGCGGGGAAGATGCTGCACCCTTCAAGCGTGAGGCTGATGAATAAGGATCATCAGCACCAGTGAAGCAAAAACACGTTTTATTTTTCTGAAGACATATTTAAAGGAACAGAGGAGGATTAAAATACTCCACGGCATCACTTCTCAGCCAGCAGCGGCTGCCAAAAGGACATTCACGGGGCTGGTTTTTACTATTATTATTAAAAAGCCTCTTTTCCAATCTTATTTCACAGCCTGCGCTGTTGGTGGAGAAAGAGCCCCTGTTTGGGTGCTTTCCAGGCGCTCAGGCAGAGCGGGGAGGGTGCAGTTGTTCTTTAAATAGTCCCTTCCTCCTCCAGCAGCGACAGCCACCCCCTCACCGGTGACAGCCACCCCCTCAGCCCCTTGCTGGCGTCACCCCAGCTCTGTCCTCCTGGCGTTTTCCAGACCGAGCCAAACTCCCTGCTGAAGCGATTCTGGTTGGGGGAAGGGGGGGGAGGATGTCTCTGAGGGGACCAGCCAGCCTGAGCGCCTACAGTCATCTCTCTACTACACACATCTGGGTCACCTCCCTGGGATGTGACACAGACGGCACCGCCAGAGCCCCACTCACCCCCTCTTCATGCATCCCCAACCCAGCACCCAGACCTCGGCAGACTCAGTCGCGAAGTCGTTTTTTAAAACAAACAAGAACAAGCTGCAAAGGGCAGGAGGGCTGGCACCGGGCTGGATGCTGGAGCAGCACTCTGGGATGCCAGGCTCTCCTCTTGCCGAGCTCCCTGCCTCCACAGCCCAGCCTCACACCGACGCGTGCCGGGGGGTCCTACCCGCAGCTCCTGGCAGGCGCAGGAGGAGACACAAGCAGCTAAGGGGCATGAAAGCGACCGCCTGTGCCCCAGCAGCCAAACCCTGCCGTGACCCACGGGAGTCGCCGGGGGGTGGGGGCTGTAAGTGTCCCCTCGGCTGAAGCACCGGGCCCAGAAGACCCCCTGGGTCTAGCTGCAGCAGCGGACAGCGTCCCCGTTCAGCCCCGCGGCCTCGGCAGCACATACAGGGCCCCCCAACCCCGGTCACAGCACCGGGAGCCAAGCGGCCGTCTGCAGCGGCAGCGGACGTGATGGGTCCCGGTGGCGGAGGAGCAGCAGGGGGACGGTGCTGGGCAGAATTCGGGCATCGGTGCCCCGCGGCGAGGCAGCACCCGAAGGGCTGCGCGGCCCCGGGCTCTTCCCAGGCCAGATGACATCAGCAGAGCCAAGAGAATGAAAAAGCAAAATGGGTGCAGAGCGGGGCGGGAGGGCTCAGCTGCCCACGGGCCACCCCCCGCCCGCAGCATCCCCTCCGGGCGCTGCCCGCCCTCCCTCCTCCGGGGAAAAAGAAACATTTTTCCTTTATCTTTTTATCCCGGCTGGGCTCACTGTCTGGCGGCGCGGCCCCGAGGGCAGCCGGAGGGGATGGGGGATCCCCCGGGGGCTGCAGCCGCCCGGCCCAGAACCGCAGCGGCGCGGCACAAGGGGGACAAGAGCGGCCCGCAGGGAAGGGTGCGGGGGATGCAGCCCAACGAACCTCGCTCCCACCCGAAGGCCTGCGAGGACTGGGAGTGGGGGGCTCAGCCCCAGCCCACCCCACCCCTCCTCTCCCGCCCAGCCTACCCTCGCCGNGGGGGGGGGGGGGGGGGGGGGGGGGGGGGGGGGGGGGGGGCGGTAGGAACACACACCCTGGGGTCACACTGTGGTGGTGACGGAGGGCAGGTGGGACCTTACACCGTGGGTGGCAACCGGGAGGGGTGGGAAGCCCGAACAAACGGAGTCGAAGAGCTGGGAGACACCGTAAAGGGGGCATACGCGGGGGGAGAGGCACACACGTGAGGATCCCACTTAAGGAGAGCCTCACACCTGGTGTAATCACATGGGGAGAGTCACACGAGGAGAGCACACCTGGGAATGGCGTTAGAGAGAGGTCACACCTGGGGCTCAGCTAGAGTCAGCTGGTGGGGGTCACACCTGCGGGACATTACATCAGTGTGCTCTCAGTGGGGAGGGGGCACACAGCAGGGCAGCCCTGACTGTGGAGTCACGCCTTTGGGTCCCCTGGGCAGAGGCCACTGGTTACAGCTTTGGTGGCCCTGGACATGGGTGTTCAGTGCACCTGGTGTGGAGGCTTGGCTGGCCTCCCAGTGCTCCTGTGACAGGGAGAAGCTGCAGAGCCACTAGAGCAGGGGATGGCCCTGCACAGGAGCAACCTTCAGTGTCCTGAGCTAGCCAGGCAGGAGACACGCAAGAATGTCCCAGCAAAACTCTGCTCCTGCTCCCTCTGACATATCCCACCACCAAAACTCATGTCTTGACAAAAATCTCCATGCCCCCCAGGTTCACACACTGGGCAAATAATCCCTGGAACAGGACCTACACCTCAATGAGAAATGGCCTGAGCAAGCCCTGTCAGGCGGAGATGTTTCCACAGGAGAATTAAGAAGCCTGAACGGAAGATCTGTGGGACCCTGGCTGGTTCCAGAGAATGAGCACGGCAAGGTGCCGTTTGCCGAGGAAATGCTGCGGGCTGTGACAAGAAGCAGCACCCAGCCAGCCGGGAGGTGCTGTGTGCCGTGGCAGAGCTGGTGCTCAGGGATTTCTTGGAAGCCCATTAGACGCAGGACTAGCCCGCAGCTCTCGGTGTGCCTGGCAGGGACACAGCCGCAGAAGAGCCTGGGGCTTAGGGAGTGCAGCAGGGCTCTCTTCGTGGTGCTGCACCGCCTCCCCCACAGGTGAGGCTGGTGTTAGTGAGTTTGAGCATTTCTTCCCTGCGGCAATCTTCCTCCTTTCTGCGTTCGCTGTCCTTGACACCAGGACGGGGGTGGAGAGCCCTGACTTCTTCCGTCTGCTCCATCGCTACACGCTGGTGCTGGGGCTTCGTGCTGGGGGCGTAAAGGTCTTTGTGGCATGGGAGCAGCCCAGAGCTGTGGCACGCCCAGGTTGGGGGACGATGCTCTCAAGTTGCATCCTTTATTCTCCCTTAGCAGGTGGCTTGTCCTACCGACCCCATGGTCCCCTCACTGTCCGTGTTCCCTCACTCCCGATGGCCCCTCGCTGCCGGTGCCCTCTGTCCTCTCCTGTCCGACCGGGGGTCGCTCCAGGCGCCGCGCTGGGCCATGGCGCCTCCTGGCGGCCACGGCGAGGACCTGCCCCTCACGCTTGTTGCCCGCTGTCTGGGAGACCCCAGTACTCACTGAGGGGGTATGGAGTCATCCCAGAATCCTAGCATCCCAGCCTGGTGTGAGGTGGAAGGGACCTCTGGAGATCATCTAGTCCAACCTCTCTGCTAAAGCAGGGTGAGTCACAACAGGTTGCCCAGGATGGTAATGTCCATGTTGGTATGGAATCTCTTCAGAGAAGGAGACTCCACAACCTCTCCGGGCAGTCTGCTCCCGGGCTCCAGCACCCTCAAAGCAAATAATTTTATCCTCAGCTTCAGAAGAAACTTTTTGGCTTTCAGTGTGTGCCCATTGCCCATTGTCCTGTTTCTGGATGCCACTGAAAAGAGCCTGGCCTCATCCTCTTGTGCCCACCCTGTAGTTCTTGATAAGTATTGAGAACAACTTTTCCAGGCTAGACAGTCCCAGGTCTCTCAGCCTGGGGCTGAGGAAAGGCTGTGTGGATGCTGNCCTACCCTCGCCGCCGCCGCCGCCGCTCTAGGAGCATGGCAGTACCCGGCCCCATGAGGCGGCACCGGGCCATCCCCGAGCATGGACAGAGACGCTGCCCACCCCTCATCTCCCCTACCGCGGTCGGTGCCCCCCACTCACGGCGCGCAGCTCCCCGGTCCGGTCCTTCATCGCGCCCTGGCCGCCACCGCTGGGTCCGGCCGCCGCGCGGGGGAGGGGCGGGCGCGGCACATGCGCGCAACCGGGCGGAGCGGAACGGACCGGGCTCGCGGGGGGAGGAGGGGG